>QANZ01040688.1:76508-106935 GCA_003254925.1 Chamaecrista fasciculata | reverse complement strand
CAAAAAAAAAAAAAAAACTAAAAAAAAAAAAACAACGGATAACAACCTTCAATTGATTTTCCAGGACCCCAAAAATAATTAGTATAATGCTACAGGTAGCCTAGTAGTCTATTTATTTATTAATTGAGTAGTGGTTTTTGTTGCAAGTACAGTTACATTTAAAGAAAATAAAGAAATTTCTTTTACAGTGTGATTGTAGTTGGGTCGGATTTACAGGACAAACAACATTTTAATATTATAAAAACATATTTACATAGTTTACTTTAAACTACTTTTGATATGTATATGTGTATTAATATAAACAAAAATATATCATGTATATAAGAATCATAATTTTTACATCAATAAAAAAAATATTCAACTAATTTATTAATAAAAAAGTTAAATTAAAACAAAGTGTATATATATTTTATACATTTTAAATTTGTAATTGACAAAGCAAACCTTATACATATATGTTAAAGACTAAACTAGATGGAACTGATTAGCAAGTAGATGGAATTGACCTTTGCCAAATAATTTAGCCCAAATCAGATTTAACTCAAATATCAAAATCAAGATCTAACAAAATCACTTTTTTTTTCAAACAGAAAAAAGACTAAACTAGATGGAATTGACCAGATCCATAAAAATGAAAGATGAACTTTTTTTAGGCCAAAGTCCTATTTTGGTCGCCCAGTTATGCTCCTTGTTCCAAATAGGTCCCCCAGTTATTTTTTGTTCCATATTGGTCCCCCAGTTATGCAAAACTTGAAAAAGTTGGTCCCTCTAACGTTTTCCATCCATTTTTCCGTTAAAAAAAGAGGAAAAATAAACTTTCATCCCCAAAAGTTTTATTTTCTTATATTAAGGTCCTTTTCTTTTTATAATAGGATCAAAACGTAAGAAAAGAAAGTAAATTAAGATTTTAAGTGAATTTACCCAAAAAATACAAAATCTCTCTCTCTCTCTCTCGTCGACGAGCTTCCTCCGACGGAATGCGAGATCATCCATGGCTCCTTCCCGTCTTGCCTCGACGGCGCAAACATTCGAAACGGCCCAAACCCACAATTCATCCCTTCCGCCTCATCGGCGGAGGTCGTCGTCGTCGGCGACGGAGCTAGGACGGGAGGAGTCGCAGTCGGTGGTGGTGGCGAAGAGGGAGTTGGAGTCGTTGGAGTTGCCGGAGGAGTCGCGTGCGGCGGCGGAGGAGGACGAGAGGAGGGTTCGGAGCATGTTGATGCGAGGGGAGAGATGGAGAGGTAAGAGCTGGCCGTTGTAGAAGAGGTCGTCGGCGGCGGCGGAGGAGGCGGATTTGCGGGGGAGACGGCGGAGCTGGAGAACTCGAAGTCGGAGGAAGAGGACGGCGACGGAGGAAGCGTGAATGACTTCGCCGCCGTCGTCGTGTGTCTCGGCGGTTTCGTGTTCACCATTTTTCTGGTTTGAGTTGAGAAAGAGAGAGAGAGAGAGAGAGATTTTTTGTATTTTTTGGGTAAATTCACTTAAAATCTTAATTTACTTTCTTTTCTTACGTTTTGATCCTATTATAAAAAGAAAAGGACCTTAATATAAAAAAATAAAACTTTTGGGGATGAAAGTTTATTTTTCCTCTTTTTTTAACGGAAAAATGGATGAAAAACGTTAGAGGGACCAACTTTTTCAAGTTTTGCATAACTGGGGGACCAATATGGAACAAAAAATAACTGGGGGACCTATTTGGAACAATGAGCATAACTGGAGGACCAAAATAGGACTTTGGCCCTTTTTTTATGTGATAATAAAAAAATAGAAACAGCAGTTATAGAATGTTATTATTATTAGTCATAAGTGGGGCGTTTATTGATTAATTAGAGCTGGAGTTTAGATTAAATTGCAAGTTTTTCAAGTGCACATTATATTATAATGTATCTCACATGATCACAAATTTCTATCTTCTCTTACAATTTCTACTCAGCATTACTTGATCCAAGAGTAAAACTCAATTTCTCTTTCAAAGCAAGTTCGATTTGACCAGTTTTTATTTGATATTTTTTTCTTTAAAACTTTTGAGCAGTTTTCTATTTCTTCGGATTTTTATTTTTTTTAAAAAATAAATTAGATTTCGATTCTTAATTTAACTTATTGAACTGACTTGACAAGTTAAGACATCTAAAATAATCCTTTATTTTCAAAATTCGAGTATAGTTCTCTAATTTTCCGTGTTACTCAATGATAGAGAGTGAATTTTTTACTGTATGCATTTTATGCAATGTAAAAAGAGAATAGAATGATTAAAAAGAGAAGTGTGGATCTCACTATTATTTTTTTTTTTCTGTCTATATTGTATAAAAATGCACAAAAATCATACTGCAAAGAATCTAGATCCCTCAACGATTGTGCATGTATATATGTACATATATATTTATTGGGATTCACAAGAATATTAGATAGCTTATGAATTATGATACACAATATGCTTAATTAATTAGCAAGTAGCTTATGAAGAACGCCCAAGGCTGCACTTTATAATAGTTTAATACAATTATAACTTAAACAACAGCAGACTCGATTCCAAAAACATCCCTTTTGAGTGGAATGACACTATTTGAAATTGAGATTAAATAATCTCTTTAATTAATTTACAAAAATCATAACAGAACCTGAACAATAGGACCTAAGAATATAATCAAGTTCAGTACAAACAAGGCTGAGAGATAAATTGTAGCTAAATAGTAAATAGTGGTGGAATGAATTACGGCATAAAAAAAGGTGAAATGGTTATTTTGGTCTTAAATGTATGTCCTAATGTTATTTTAATCCATTATGTTTTAAAATATTTAATTTGGTCCTAAATATTAGCAAAATGATTCAGTTTAGTCCTAAATATTGATAAAATATTTTATTTTAATCTCAAACTATTAAATTTAATCATATTTCTCTCATCTCTTATTTATTGATAAACTTAGTTAAATTGTTGTTGATTTTCACATATCATATAACCATATAGATAGACAGATAGATAAGAAGTAGTTAAGCATTGCACGGGTGGTCAAAGTGGGGACCTATATGAATGATTAAAAGGAAGCTTGCATAGGAAAAGTAGGAGTAATGGTGCATGGGATTTGGGAAGTGAAAAAAGAAGAAATGGAAGATACGGTGGGGAGATGGAATCTATATAGCTAATACCTTCCTTCGTGGGGAAACTTGTGACCTTTCTATTGGGATAGCGTAAAGCTCAATGTTGTTACCATCCTATTCCCTATATATATATGTAAGTTTTGAGTATATATGCTCATTTCATTTAAAGACACCACCGGCCAGGCATGCATGGCATTAACTTCCTAAAGCAAGTCACATTATGGTCCTTATGGTCCTATAAACACTTAGGTCATATGCCTTTCAATTTAGTTTATGCATCATGAGTTAGCTACATACAAATTTAAGCTTAAAATATATTATACAACGAAGAGTGGAGAGAAGTTAATTATATATTAGGATTGAAAAATGTTAAAAAGCTATATATAATGTTTAAGGGATTGTTAAACATAAAAATGGAAAAGTGTAAAGGGAAAGCTTGGTGTTTTGATCACTTTTCTTATAGAATCGGCAAAGAATGCCTTTGAATCATTTGGGACTTCGGTTTGAGATCTATAGGGGGGCAACAGAATTACCTACCACACCATTTGATAGGGACTTTTCACAAAGGACAAGATATATATATATATATATATATAAGTAGGGATTTTTTACCAGATTATATTATTCTTATTTATTCTTTCATATTTTCAAAGGATATTTTTTGTTTCTCAAGGTATCCCTCAACCCGACAGGTTAATGACTAATCCTCCGCGGATCGGTACTCCATTTAAGGGTCTGTCACTGGCCAATTGGTTGCTGCATACACAAGACGGGATACGAATCCCCGACCTTACTTAAGCGACCTAGTGAGCTCGACCACTAGACCAACCAAGCTTGGTTATTTTCAAAGGATATTTATTATTAAGTGAGAATAGATAAGGATAAAATTATAAAAAATAATTAATACTTTCTTAATTTTATAAAATATCAAATGTTTTAAAATATAACAATTCTCAAAACTATAACAGATATTGTGAAATATTAATTAAGTCTTAAAAGTATAGTTTTTTTTATATTTAGTAAATGTTTATCTGTTTGAAAACAAAATTGAGTTTCAATTATTGAAAAAAAGAAACAAAAAAGATTCAACATGCCTAATTAGTCTTGTAAAATTAAAAGTACATCATTAATTTGATATTTAAAAAATGATAATTTTAAAAATTAATCTTTAGAATATAAAAATTATTGTAAACATTCACATCTTATAACGTATGGATGACCTCATCATCACAAGATTTTAACAAAATAGTTGACTCTCCATAATTTCTTCTGAGTTCTCTTAAATTTTTGTACTTACTTTAGCATCATATTCAAAATGATTCATATGGCTCTCTTCTTGTACATTAATTGTTCTTACAAGTTCTTCAACCTTCTTACAATTTAGTTTTGTTATATAAGCTCTTGTTGATTAATTTTTATTAAGAAGACTAATGAAGTAAAATGATTAGGATATGTGGGCTAGGAGTTTTTGTTGATAAAATCAATAACGATTAGCATCATTGATAAATAATTCACTTTTTAAGTATAATATTTTAAATTCAAATCGAACTATGTTTGTAAAAAATATTTTGTTAATAGAGATAAAATTTATTTGAATGAATTTTATTTTTTATGAGAAATAATCAGATGATGAATATTGTCTAATTCTTAAAAAATAAAAAAGAAACTAATTATTGACCAATAATGTTAACATTTTGCTTATTTTTTTGTAAAAGTGTGTGGTTGCGTTTTGCATTAATGAAAAAAAAAGAGAAAAAGAAGAAATATGCAAGCGTGATAAACATAATTAATGTACCGACATATTAAATAATGAGGCAACAACAAAATATTTATTGGTAGAGAAAAGCATAGAAATAATTTTGATATCACATGATTTAGGAAGTGAGGTCAAATGACACGTAATGGTGTGTGTTGAATGGGTGGGTGCGTGTTGTTCACCTGCAGCTTCATTATATGGATGACGTGGCATATGTCTTTTTGATACCAACGTGGCATATGTCTTTTTGATACCAACGTGGCATATGTTGATGTATTGAATATCCATTGGACATCTAGTCTAGAATATCACAATATGAAGATTGAAACTAAGAAAATAATATCGGTTTTATTGATAAACGGTACAAGTGTGACTTATATATAGACTGAATATATGCTCTACACTCTACCTACTATTGGACTAAACTGTAAACTTACTAACTATATGCTAAGTGACTGTAACTAATTAGTTATTACAACTAAACTATTATTGACATCTAAGCATTATAAATATCAGCTGATCTATGCCTTCACGCCCCCCTCAAGTTGAAAGTGTTGAGGATCAATCAATTTCAACTTGGAAAGAAATGAATGAAACTTCGCAACAGCAAGTGGCTTGGTGAAAAAATCTGCAACTTGAGCTTCAGAAGACACATGCTGTGGAAGCAAAAAACCAGCTTTATACTGATCTCTGACTAAATGACAGTCAATCTCTAGATGCTTTGTGCGTTCATGAAACATAGGATTTTGCACAATGTGCAAGGCAGCTTGATTATCACAGAACAAAGCAATGGGTTGAGACACCTGAAAATGTAGATCATGAAGCACAAAAGAAATCCATTTGAGTTCACATGAAGTAGAAGCTAGACTGCGATATTGAGCCTCAGCTGAGCTGCGAGAAACAATGATTTGCTTCTTGGTTTTTCAAGAAACTAGACAATCACCCAGAAAAATACAGTACCCTGTTAAAGATCTGCGAGTAATGGGACAAGAAGCCCAATCTGCATCACAAAAAGCAGTAACTTTAGAGTCAGTGGCCAAGAAATTCATTCTTGGTAGTGCGCCACTTGTTCTTGGATATTTCAAGAAGTGTTCTTGAAATTCCAAGATTGTAGATCGGTTCCCATAATCTCTTGGAGAAGAGATTAGAGGCTAGCACCTGAGTATCTGTCAAACTGTTCGTGTGGATCACCGACAGAGGAAGGACACGAGTCTGTGGACTTCTTGGAATTACAATCATTCAAGCATTCATGATTTAGGTAAACATCTTATCTCACTGGTATAAACACAGTTAGTGGGTCCTATGGAGGTGATTATAAAATTTTAATTTTACCTTTTCCGCTGCGTTTTGCTCCATAATCTCCAACAAAGATGACTTACAATTTAATCTTTTTTTTTTTTAAATATGTTTGCCAAAATTATCTCTTAAATATGAAATTAATTTTCATATTACGTTTATGTCTTAATTTTATCTATAATCTAATACTTTAATTAAGAAAATATTAACTTCAAAAATTGAGAATGAAGGTGATATTATGTTAATTTAGTTAATGAGATTAAAATAAATTTGAGGATAAAAGTAATATTGAAAGTTACTATATTTATTCGTTAGAATCAGTTGATTCATATAAACGACCATACTTAGTAATAAAAGACTCTAATTATTATTGTTATAGATTAAATTATATTTTTAAATATTCAAAGATTGAATTATCAACTTAATAATTTTTTCATCTTTTAGAAAAAGTTGATAATTTTTCAAAGATTAAAATATTAATTTAGTTGAAACTTAAAAAAAAAAAAACAGAATGGAAACGGGCAACGGTCAGGCTGAGTAATCAGTATTGACTGTATTGTGTTGTGTAGAAGTATATTGTTGCATTACGGGCTGACCAAAATATGTACGAAAACGCACGGCGTGATACGTGGAGCGTTAAATGCGGGCCAAAGTGGGTCCCACAAGACCCCGTCTTCATCCGTTGAATTTGCAACATTTTTGGCGGGACTCGCCTCTTTCGTTGATTATAACTACACCTTTTATATCTCACGTTCTTCCTCTCAACTCTCAATATCACTCATCAATACGCCATTTCATCCATTATTATTCTCAAAGCCAAGGCACACAAAAAAACACACATATTTAATATGATCGATTTATTATTAGTATTCCACAAGAGTAATTCATTGGCTCATTCAAACGTTTATACATATATGTATATAATTAATCTCTTACGAGTACTAATTAATAAGTTCCTCTCCCAGTCAAAAAGGAACATACATATATGCATATAAAGATGTCATTATTCAAATGAAAACTTTATTTCACTCTCTTTTTTTCTTCATTGGGATTCATACATGACAATCCTCTTTGACTATCCCCCACGTAAAAAGGAAAAGTCCCTGGTACAAGTGAAACCAGCGGGTATTTCTTTTATTAATGTAATGAGAAAGGGAAAATTAAAGAAAACATATTTGATAGCAATTGGTGAAATTAAAATTCAATCTCTCATAATGTTCAATTTCTATAATTAACAAATTTTTTTTATATATAATCATAACAACTAGCTAGCTAGTTGCTGCAGCCACTTGCCGCCGTACGTGAATCCAGGCTTTTGCTTTATGCATGGCAGAATTAAGATTGATAAATCATTTAGTTTATCTGTAATTTACTTTTAGATTTGCTCTTCAATACGTATGTTAATGCTTAATTCTAAGTCCAAATTCAATGTGCCATTTTCTTTTAGTTCCGTAATTAGTTAGCCATCGTTGATTTAATGAAAAGCAGCTTTGTTTATATGAAGATTAGAAGATAGACCTATCAAGTTCAGACTAGACAACTTATCTTGTTTTTGACTAATTTTAAATCTCTAATATTGTATATACTTTCGATTTCAACACTCGCCAACCTTGGGTTCAATCTGAACTAGACCAGCATATCTTTAAGCCAAGATAATTATAATATTTTAAAGCCAAATTATATTGGTATTATTATGTGTGTGTAAATTAATGAATTAGTTTATAAAAGATTCTCTATTTTTTTAGTTTAATCTAAAAAATAATTATATGATTTAATATCTGTAATATATAGCATTAATCAATTTGATATTGTTGTTAAAGGCACTAGTTAAAGTTTAATAATGAATCCAGTATAATTACAAATTTTGTTAGCAATGCATTTTTTTTTCTTTTGTTGTGGAAAAACAGTTGAGGTGGAGGTAAGCATAGATACTCCAACAATGTTAGAAAATACCACCCGACTTCTTTGAAAATTTACAAGATAAATTTATATATCACTCACTAAATAAAACCCTCACATCGATCAAATGACTCGAAAGTTAGCAATGCATTTTAGATTATACTATAAAATTATATTTTTATTGAATATTCTAGATTAATATATATTAACAAAAATGTTAAGTTGATAGTAAATGTGTCTTTGAGAAATTAAATTTTATAATTTATTATTTTAAGAACTAAATTAAAAAAATTGCCACCTTTCAATAATATAATGATGAAATTATTAATGTATTATATATTTTAATAATATAACTAAACCTTAAAATTTAAATATTAAAACATATACCATTTGAATTTTTAAATGGCTAAATTATGTATTTTAATTTTTTAAATGGCGAGTTATCAACTCAACAATATTTCAAATACCAAATTATTAATTTACTCTTTATAATATTATAAAACAAAAAAAATACTTATATTTCAAGATACACTGAAAAGAAGTAATGAAATTTTGCGAAATTACTTAACTTCCTCAATTTACTCTCACTACTTTCTATTGTGTTAACTGTGACAGGGGTTAAATGCATGTAATAGAGTCTAAAAAAAGATAGATACAATTTTCATATTAATTAAATCGAAATTGATGAGTCTTTATGTATATATATAGATACACACACTTTTTTTTTTTTTGGCCTCAACACACACACACTTCAGCTACATTCTGTTGTGCAGTTAACATAGCTCTTGCCTTCCTCTGTTGTACATTTTCGCAATGGTCCCCTTGTCATCACTCATCACCATGTTACACTACCAAAAAGAAAAGAAAATAAAAAACTTTACAAAATATTCTCAAAATGCAACACAAATCTCGACTAGGATCTGGATTTACTTTCTCTAACATGCACTAACACAAACGACAAACTTAGGCTCAGTTCGTTTGCGCTTATAATAAAATCTGCTCTGATTATAATCAGAGTATGATTATAATCAGAGTATGATTATAATCAAAGTTGATTATTTGTGTATTGGTGTTTTGATGAAAGTTGATTATTTGGTGTGAAATTATTGAAATGGGTATGTAATGATTGTGGTTGGTAGATAGAAGGGTAAGGAAATTGATAAATTGTATAGGAGTAGAAATGGAAGAAAAAGTTGGAAAAAGTAGGAAAAAGTAAGATGTGATTTGATTATAATCAAATTGTGTTTGGATGTGATTGTTGCTTATAGAAAAATCAAATTATGTTACTGTTTACTTTGGAAAGCGTGGAAATATGATTATAATCATGTGCAACTTTGGAGGTAATTATTTTGTTTGGTCCACCAAATTCATTTTTGCCTACGAAATGCTAGACCGAAAGGACTAAAGTGTAGCATTTGGCCCCGACATTCGGTGGACCACCGAAAAAAAGGTCCACCATTTCGCACAAGATGAGAGAGAAGATAAAAAAGCCTCGAATTCGAAAAAAAAACCTTCAATTTAGCGTAATGTTTGGCTTCTCTCTTCTCTCACTCGTTCTCTCTCTCATCTCTCTCGTTCCAAAATTAATTATAACACTCTCTGATTCTTCTTCCTCTTCCTTCATCTATTATATACTCATCATATAATTGAAATCAGATAGGATCATCAAAGACATTTCATACCTTCACACATTTAGCGATATTGTAGGTGAGTTTGGTGAAGGAGATTTGGGAGGCTGGAAGCTGGTATTAAGATGCGTTAATGGTGAATGATGATACTGTTCTTCTAGTGTACTGATGTCAACATAAAATGTTATTGCTAATTTGCTACGGATCCGAAAAAAAAAACCTTCAATTTAGCGTAATGTGTTTTTTTTATCAATTCATCTCTCGTCTATATCTATCTCTCTCTCTTTCAATCAATTCTCCTTTTGTTAAAAAAAAAATTCGAGCCAAGTTGGGAACCAGAAAATGAAATCGAAGAAAACTATGTTGGGTTTGAGTTCATGAAGAAGAAGCTCGATTTGTCTGTGGGTTTGATCCATGGAAGTCATGAGAGAGAGAGACGAGAGGGAGGGAGAGAGAGAGAGACCAGAGAGACGAGAGAGGAGAGAGAGACAGAAAGGAGTGGCTAAAATGACAATTTGATCCCTAAATAATTTGGGCAAAATAACATTTTAGCCCAAGACAAACAATAAGTATTTACAACATGGCCCAATATTCAGATTAAACGACTATTTTACCCTTATGATGGGTGATTGAATGTGATAGAGTATATGTAATTATAGGTATTGGGTATAAGTGTAATTGAGTGTTTGATTATAGAAAAATCATGATTATAATTTAATCAGAAAAAAAGCGTAAACAAACATGCTTATTACGATTATAATCAGAACTGATTCAAAGCGCAAACAAACTGGGTCTTAAAGTTTAAGTGAAAAACAACATTGAAATATACAGAGATGGTTTACTAATACTTGTTACTTGATAAGCTCAACTTGCATATGAAGCAAAACCATTTCATGTCCCTCATCACTCTCTAACATATCATCTTTTGTCACCTTCACTCATCCTCTCCTAATTAAAATTCCCCACCACCATTGTAACTTCGAACCCATTTATTATTTATGGAAAAAAATATCTTTTAGTTATTAAAATTTCATCGGGTCAACAAATTAATTCTTAAATAATTTAAATATATAATTTAATTTTTAAAATATCACAATCATCAATAATTTAATTCCTAAACTTGTATCTTTTAATCTTTAAATTTGTACTAAAAAATGCAAATTTAATTCAAATTCAACAATTAATTATTGATGATCGTAATATTTCGAAACAAATTTATTAACTCGGTATAAATTCAATGACTAAATTATAAGCTATCTTTTTGTTTACTTACTAAATATTTAAATTTGTAAGACTTTCCAATAATAACAGCAATAATCAAAGTTTTGTTCTATTAGATAAAGTCCCCTATATATATCAAATTATGTCAACGTGTTCCTTTTTTCTTTTTCTTTTTTTTGCTGGAGACGAGAATAGACAAAAACACCTAATATGTGTTTTAGTCCAATATCAACATATTCTATCTTTACATATTTCTACAATTTTTGGACTTGTAATAAATAAATAAATAAAGTTGGGAGTTTGATTTCATTTTAGGCGGAAAAAAAAGGTTATAGTTACGGGTGAAGGGGAGACCAAGAGGCATTAATTAAGGACCATAATTGCGTTATTGCAAAATCTCACTTTTCCCCTCCATAAATACCCGTCCTTCCTTCCTCTGTTTTCCTCACTCACTCAGACTCAGACTCAGTCTTCAATACCAAAGACCAAAGACAATGGCTCTCTTCAACAATGCCATCTCCTTCCTCATTCTCTCTCTCTCCCTCCTCTCTCTCTCACCATCCCACGCCATAGTCCCCGGCGTCTTCTCCACCGGCGCCTGGCAAGACGCCCACGCCACCTTCTACGGCGGCAGCGACGCCTCCGGAACCATGGGTACCTACCTTACTAACCACATTTTTTAACTAATTAACTACCTACCTTTGATTTGATTTGCTAACTAACTCTGTTATTTTGCAGGCGGCGCGTGTGGTTACCAGAACCTGTACAGCCAAGGATACGGCGTAAACACGGCGGCGCTGAGCACGGCGCTTTTCAACAACGGCCTGAGCTGCGGCGCTTGTTTCGAGATCAAGTGTGGGAACGATCCTCAATGGTGTCATCCAGGAAGTCCTTCCATCTTTATAACGGCGACGAACTTTTGTCCTCCTAACTATGCTCTTCCCAACGACAATGGTGGATGGTGTAATCCTCCTAGGCCTCATTTCGACCTTGCCATGCCTATGTTCCTTAAGCTCGCGGAGTATCGCGCCGGCATCGTCCCCGTCTCTTACCGCCGGTAACTACCTAATTCACTAACTTAACTTCCCCTGCTTCTTCTCGCTGAGTTTAACTCTCATTGAAACGCCGTCGTTTCGTCGTTTTGCTTGACCAGTGGGTTACTGATTTTGCGGGGGTTCTATTTCCTGTGAACTGTTAAATTTAATGTTGACTAAACTAATAATTTAGTGCTTGAAATATTAATGAGTCGAGCCTTTAAAAGATTCAAATGTATAATTTAATCTCTAAATATTAAAATAGTATATTAATTAGTCTTTTTTTGGACTAAAACTAAAAAAATATAAACTTTGATTTTTCAGGATTAAACTATATATTTTAATCTTTTAGAGATTGAGTTGTCAACTCGGTTATTTTTCAGACCAAATTGTTAGTTTACTCTTAATATTTTGCCACTAATTTTGTTTTTTCACTAACTAAAATTCAATTAAATTTTACATATAATAGTAAGGCTAAACTGTATTTTTGGTCCCATATTTTTGACAAAGGTCTCAATTTGATCCTATAACTTTTTTTTGTTGCAATTTTGGTTCCATAACTTTGACAAATGTCTCAATTTGGTCTCATTACTTTTGAAAACGTCTCACCGTTGGTCCCAAGCTGATTTTCATCCATTATCTGTTGTTGAATCCATTCACCTATATTTGTCATGTCATTATTCAACTTATTATGTCAGATCATCTTTAACGGCATAAAATAGATCAGCTTAGGACTAACGGTGAGAAGTTTTCAGAAGTTATGAAACCAAATTGAGAACTCTGCCAAAATTATAGGACTAAAAATACACTTTAGCCTAATAGTAATTTAGCACCATTCCCATTACAATTACAATTTTGAGATGTAAGTAATAGTTAGTCCCTTCCCAATATATTTGCTTTTTAAGGTAAATACAGAGTGAGTTTGCTCCAGCATACATAGTAGACAATGTGGTAATAATAAATTAGTAGCAGCAACATTCTGGTGGTATAGTAGAGACTTAAAAAGAATAGAGAGTGAGATGATTGGTGGAAGAGTTTAGAGGACACGTGAACACTGATCCAACAATGTAACAAACGGTACGGGTTTTCACATTGGTGGGGCCCGATCCGAATCCGGTTCGGTTTTAATTTCCATTTTGACAAACATACATAACATATAAACGGCGTTAATTACACGGTTCCCAAAGCAAGTAAAAAAGCATTGATTTGATTATTCAGGGTTGCGTGCCGGAAAAGCGGGGGGATACGGTTCACGATAAACGGATTCCGTTACTTCAACCTGGTACTGATCAGCAACGTGGCGGGTGCAGGGGATATCGTGAGGGTGAGCGTGAAAGGATCGAGGAGTGGTTGGATGAGCATGAGTCGAAACTGGGGTCAGAACTGGCAGTCAAACAGCGTTCTGGTTGGTCAGTCACTTTCGTTCAGGGTGACAGGCAGTGACCGACGCACTTCCACCTCCTATAACGTTGCTCCCGCCAACTGGCAGTTCGGTCAAACCTTCACCGGAAAAAACTTCAGAGTCTAATGATTTACGGATTTTCTTCCAAGCTGAAGGGGCTGCTTGCAAATTCATCAGCCCGCGGCTATGTCTGTTCATTAGAAGAATCTTCTTTTAAGGGATGTGTTTGTAGTTTGTGCTGATCCACAAGGATCAAGATCACCTATCAAATATATATATATTAAGTTTTACTTCTTTTCTTCTCTTTAATTCTCTTTTATAATTTTTGTTCAAGTGTTTGCGCTATCTCAACGGGAAGAGGAAAATGGAATGGGAGACAGACATCGCCTATCTGTGGGGTCATGGCTGAAAATGTGGAATGTGGTTGATTTCCAATGCCACTAACGAAGACTTGGCTTTTTGTAATTTTGTAGCTTCATCATCGTTTAAAATATATGGCCAAAATGCAGAGAAACCCTGAATTTTGAGTTTTAAGTTGGGTGCACATAACACCCATGAGTTTTCAATTTGTGCAAATAGGACCTCTGAGTTTTCAATTACATACAAATAATACCCTTATGTTAAATTTAAGCCAAATCAGTAAGGGTACAATAGTAATTTCATAAAAAATCTAGGCCAAAGTCCTATTTTGGTCCCTCAGGTTTGTTCAAAGTTCCATTTTGGTCCATCAAGTTTCTAAAAAGTTATATCGTTAGTATCTCTCCAATTTTCATCCAATTTTTATGTTAAATAAAAGAAAAAAATGGTTTACATTACCCAAAAAGTTTTACTTTTTTGAATTAAGGTCCTTTCTTTTTATAATAGGACCAAAGTGTAAGAAAAAATGAATAAACTAATATTTGAAACAATTTTGCCAAAAAGAAAATAAAAACTCAGCACTCCTCTCCTCCTTCTTCAATCGGCCTTCTTCTTCCTATATTGCCGCCGCCGATCCTCAAATCAACGCCAAAGCGCAAGAAAGCACCACCTTCGATGCATTCCTTTCTTTGTATCGTCGGATTTGTTGAGATTCGTCTCCGATTTCGGATATGCCTAAATCGTCGGAATTGCCGGCGTCGTCGGCGGGATATGGTGTCAGAGCCACCGTAGGAATGCGTCGAAGGTGGTGCTTTCTTGCGCTTTGGCGTTGATTCGAGGATCGGCGGCGGCAATCAAGAAAGAAGAAGGCCGATTGAAGAAGGAGGAGAGGAGTGCTGGGTTTTTCTTTCTTTTTGGCAAAATTGTTTTAAATATTAGTTTATTATTTTTTCTTACACTTTAGTCCTGTTATAAAAAGAAAGGACCTTAATTCAAAAAAAATAAAATTTTTTGGATAATGTAAACCAATTTTTTCTTTTATTTAACAGAAAAATTGGATGGAATTTGGAAAGAGACTAACGGTAGAACTTTTTAAAAACTTAATGGACCAAAACGGAACTTTGAACAAACTTGAGGGACCAAAATAGGACTTTGGCTTAGATTTTTTATGAAATTACTATTATACTAATTTGGCCAAAATTTAACATAAGGGTATTATTTGCACGTAATTGAAAACTCAAGGGTCCTATTTGCACAAATTGAAAACTCAAGGGTGTTATGTGCACCCAATCTAAAACTTAGGGGGTGTCTCTGCATTTTGGCCATATATTTATATATTAAAAGATTACAAATTATTTATCAAAAATTAAAGATTAAAAATTAGGTAAAAGCACTATTTTGATCTCCAAACTTTATACTGACTGTCAATTATATCCCTAATATTTCATATTTTGGTCAAGTTTGTCCTTAGATCAACATCTTGCAATAAATAACGGTAGACTTCATCATATTTTTCAATCCAAGTTAAGATTTAAGTTTATTTTTCTATCAATTTAAGATTGCATGTCATCCGTCATGTAATTTCTATTGTTAATATTTGGCTAAAGTAAGAGTAAATGACAAAATTGACTAAAATGTGAAACATTTGAGATAAAATTGACAATTGGTATAAAATTTGAGGACGAAAATAATATTTTTACATAAAAATCACTATAATATTCCTACCTCTGGATCTATACATGAACCCACTATTTTGAATGGATAAATATCTATTGCCAGATCCATTTCATTTTTACTAGTACCCAGCCCAGTTGATAAAATTTATGGGTACATATTTATAGGCATTATGATGATTCCAATTTGTTACGTTATACTCTCTTGTAATTTGTTTCTTTGTTTGAATGGAAATGTTGTATTCATTAAATTTTTTTTTTTGATGATAGTATTCATTAAATAAAACTAGAGGACAATAGAATACAAAATTTGACTTCTTTGACAAAATCATTTCCACAAGCATATTAGATTATTAGTAGTTTGTCCCCCCTTGTAGATTAATATTGAGAATGACTCTCATTATGGAGGGTAAAAACACTCACCTTTAGATTATCTCAGTATTTATATTTTTTATTTAGAAATGCATGCAAATTTTAAAATATGATCTTCTAACTCTTCGTAAAGAATTAGCCAAGAGTTGAAACTTCTAACAGTTGCAACTCCTCCATAATATTCTTTTTTTAAAAAAATATCTTATTTCTAAACTTATTCTTTAATTACAAACATTGCCACAAATTTATACCATGACTTGATAAAGTTCTTGGCCTATCTTTGCCTTTGGAATTTGTAGAAACCAGCTTCTGAGGCATTCTTGCAATGATATTTGGGGCTCTTTGGTCTGTTCTCAAGATGACTGTATATAATTAATTGTTTTAGATTTTTCTCTTGCCAATCAGACTTTGAAATAATGCTTGATGATGTTGTTCATTGAGTAAAAGATCAAGTCTAATGGATTCACCCCATAACCACTAAACTACACACTGTTTGCTTTTGGGTCTTTTTTCCTCTAATGGATTCACCTTTATTCTTCCTTCGTCAGAACTTACTCTTAGATCTGCAAGTCTTCCTTCATGAGAGTTTTACTTTTGGAGATAATTAATTTTGGATTTGCAAGTCTCAGATGGAGATTCTTTCCTAGAGAATGACGAAAATCTCACAAAAACAAGAGGCCTATTTCCTCTTGATATAATGCTTTGTCAACTACTAGTTGTACTCCTAATTTACAATGTTGTTTTTGGTTTCTGTATTAATTAATTGTTTACTAAGGCCATTATGGGGTGTCTCAATTTATTTTGTTGCTTCTCATGTAACTAAAAGCATAAGTATAAATTCTTTAATGATATGTAAGCCTTGCTATAATTGATTAATTTCTATCTCGTGAAGTTAGTACCATTCTCACATGAAATGAATGCTATCCCCTAACCAGAGAGACAAAAATAATTTTGATTAGTTAATAACAGCTGGTAAATGGCTTTCGAGAAATATTGCTGGAGATTGCTGAGAGATTTGCAATTCATGTTCAGAAAATGGGTTCCAATGTTCCATCCATTGCCGTTAAATTTAAGTTTTAAAAGACTTCATTGTTTCATGAATTTCTTGTTAAATGACTTGTTAAAATAATTATGTGATTATTTGTTTGATTTTAGTATTACATCACTTCAGTTTTCTTTTTAAAAATCTAGTAACTAAATTATTTTATCCAGCTACGTTGCCAAAGTAGTTCCTCGTTTCATCTTTATCTTAACTTTTATGCATTTTTCATACTTCAAATTTCACTAACACAGACTCAAAAACAAGTTTATTTCCTGTTTCAAATATAATCAGACCCATTTCTTCGTTCTCTCGCAATCAATCACAAACTGATTGAGATTCAAGTGCCAAAGCAGAAAAACCAAAAGAAATCATTTTTCTTTTAAATGTGGGATGGAATCAGTAGACAAATGGGATCAAATAAACCCATCATCTGTGGATACCATACCTACGGTTGTCTGGCCGCTGCCTGATCAGAAAACAAATACCAATGTCTCACAAATAACAGAAAATCCCGTTATATGCGACACAAGGATGAGTCCCTAATCAGACTTTCTCTGTACGCACTGAGATTTCATCGAGAAAACGAACCTGAATCATGCGTTTTCCCTAACGAATATCCCCAATGCAAATCTCCAGAAAAATCAAACGAAACGCAAAATCTGAAACCCTAAAAATGGATCAACGATTGAAGGGGCTCATATCAAGTGTAAATTTGGAAAGATCTGTCACAGCGGGAGAAATCCAAGTCGATCGAAAGGGAAAACAGAGAGTGTAAGAGAGATACCAAAGCCAGAAGAGTGTGGCGGCACCTTCACTTGATCTCTGCTTCCAAAATCGATTTGGGTTCCACTGTTCCCACTCGAGCCCTCTCTCTTTCTAATCACTGCCCGAGACTATGGACGAAGCCGTATGCTATATAAAGGGATTTAGGGGTTGGTTTTTAGGGTTTCATGAGGCTCTTCTCTATTTTTTATATCAAAAGGTTATTTTGGTCATAAATATATATTTTAATGTTTATTTTGCTCCTTTATGTTTTAAAATATTTAAATTAGTCTTAAATATTGACAAAATGTTTCATTTTAGTCTTAAATTATTGAATATGATTATATTTTTCTCGTTTCAAGTTCGAATGTGATGAATTTAAAGCTACGTATTGCTCCCAAAAAGTACTTTCTCTATTCAATAGGAGTCGTTAATAAACAATGTCAAATTGGTCCCGGAAGTAGACTGTTTGTTTCGTAGTCAAATAAGTGGAATTGATTATATCTATTTTGTTTCAAGTGTGAGTGCGACGAATTCAAAGCTATGAGTTACTTTTAACAAGTCATTTAAACTTGAAATGAGAAACAAGAGAAATATGATCAAATTCAATAGTTTAAGACCAAAATAAAACATTTTGCTAACATTTAGAACTAATTTGAACATTTTGAAATATAGAGTACCAAAATGAACATTAAGACATACATTTAGAACCAAAAAAACTGTTTGACATTTTTTTATTGTTAAATAATGATGGAAATAATAGTAAAAAAATTTGGTGAGGTCGAAATCTCATTTTGGTCTTTAATATTTTCTAATAGTTCTGTTTTTGTCCTTGATGTTTCCTAATTGGTTGAATGATTGATTCCTAATTCCTGGATATGGTTATAAACTTATATCTCTCTTATTTTAAGTATGAATGCTCCTACAAAAAAAAATTCTGAATGCAATGAAATGAAAGCTACAAGATACTCTCGATGAGTTTTTTTTTTTTTTTTTTTTTNTTTTTTTTTTTTTTTTTTTTTTTTTTGTCCAATTGGAGTTATCGAAAAACAGGATTAAATCGATTTTGAAATCAAACCAAAAAGTGAGTCCATTGTTTCATAAAGTTTGTAATATCGGTCTCATTTCGAGTCTAAATATAACGAAATTGAAACTATAGGATATTCTTGACAAATTTTTTCTCCGATTAATTAAATACATTCACAAATTAGGTTAAATAGTAGCAATTAAAATCTAAACATTTACAAACCATAAAGATTTAATTAAAATAAAATGATACCTCACTTTTTGGGCATTTGCCTTCTAGACCTTCGGACCTGGACACCCGGTCAAGGTTCATCCCGCACAGTCTAGGCGGCCCTTGACCTCGTCAAGCCCACGTCGTGTGTACGAGGAGCAGTCGCTCGGTCTGCGATCACCCACTCTCCCACTATGACCATGCTCCACCTTTTTCGGATTCCCACGTTCTCCATCACTGGAGGTCGTGGGTCTAGACGTGGAGAGTTTCCTTCGGCCTCCACTGCTCCTCCAATGCTCTATAAATACCCCGATATCTCTCGAGTTGAGGTTAGCTTATATTCTTACTATGAATTCTCTTACTCTCATATTGAATTCCCTTTAACTTATCGTATTGCTCTAGCAACCCCTTATTCGAACTAGACATCGGTTTACTACTTTAATTTATCATAAAATAAAATTATAAAAATCGAATTCAAAATTTAAATAAAATAAATTTTTTGGCCGAAAAATTTAAATAAAATATAGAGATTAAACTTCTTTTTTTTTCCTAAAAACTGGGTTTGCTAGTTGCTAAGCAGGACACAGACGTCCTAGCGAGAGGTTTGCCTCCACCACGTGCGATCTGCTCTTTCTCGCGGGCTCCATTGTGCGCTCAATTTTCAGTTAGCTTCCGAAACAGATCGGAAAACTAATAATTCAGGAATTGTATTCTGAATCGGATAATTCTTTGCAGAAAAATGTTCCCACAATTCGGAGCGACGGCCGAATCTCTGAGTAAAGCCTCGACGTTGATGTTCCGGATCGGTACTGACGCCCACCTCTACGACGATCCCGAAGATGTCAGTATTGCTCCCTTACTCGACAGCAAGTTCGATTCTGAGAAATGCGAAGCTCTTAAGCGATTGCTTGCTCTCATCGCTCAGGGCTTCGATGTCTCCAACTTCTTCCCTCAGGTCCTTTTTCTTTCATCAATTTTACTGCAATTCAGAACTCTGTGGAGCCAAATTATATTTGTTTTTGGTGTTGCGATTAATCACTACTGATTCGCCTATTCATACTATATGTTGACTTGGTGAGCTCGATTTATACTTAACTGATCGTTAACAAAGTCAGTGGACATGTTTAAGTTACTGTTCGGAGCTTAGACGCCCTATTGAGATTTATCTCATTAGAAAAAACTATCGATCTAATTTTAGATGTGGTTTTCCACATTTTTAAAAATGCAGAATAAGCTAGGTCTAAAACTAGTTTGAAATGTTTCTATTTCATTGCCCGTATAGTATCTCATTGATTGCCTAGTATTGTAAAGGGGGAGCTATAAGTAGCTTCTGATCATTTTAATACTGTTACTTGGTCCTGAAGCTTTTGATTTTAAGTATATGCCGGTGGTCTGATGTTAGTATAATGCTTTCAAGATTGTTTACTTATTACGTACTTATCTATTCTCTGTCGCCTTTTATTCCCTTGTCAACAAAATTACAGGTTGTTAAAAATGTTGCATCTCAATCTTTGGAAGTAAAGAAGCTGGTCTACTTGTATCTCCTGCATTATGCTGAAAAGTATGTAGCTGCAGTAAGCCCATAACTCCTGTGACATGTTCTTTGATTTCCACTCTAGTTTCTTTCTCTTTTTTCTTTGCTAGTTAGTTGTTGTCATAGTTATATGAGTTCATTAAAATGCATTTTAAACCATATGAAACAATTTTTTTTGTTTGGTTTGGGTCTCCTACGCGAAACAATTTTATAATGTCCTTTGGAAGTCAATATATGCCTTGGTTTGCTGACTCGTAGCATTCTACACCCCTGAATTTCATCTTGTAGTGGATTATTCTTACTTATAATTCTCATGAAGTTATGCCCTTTTTATGATTTAGGCGTCCAAATGAAGCATTGCTATCAATTAATTGTTTCCAGAAGGACCTAGGTGATCCCAATCCCTTGGTGAGGGCATGGGCTCTTCGTACCATGGCAGGTATTCGGCTTCATGTAATTGCACCTCTTGTTCTTGTTGCTGTGGGAAAATGTGCTCGGGATCCTTCTGTCTATGTTAGAAAATGCGCTGCAAATGCTCTTCCTAAGCTTCATGATTTGCGGCTAGAGGAACATACTTCTGCAATTGAAGAGGTCTGGTCAACATGTTTGTCGATTATGGTTATTATTATTGTTGTTTTTTCTATGATTTTCTTTTTATGGGTGTGCCCCTTCTATATGTACTTTTTTCCTGAATCTCCATTAGGTAATACTTTGGAACTTAGAATTTGTGATAGATACTTCTATGTATTTTTGAGGTTTTATCTTGTGTGGTATGGCCGTATGGGGTCATTGCAGGTTGAATTCATAAATTATAATCCCCCTCCTTTTGTGCAGGTTGTTGGACTATTGTTAAATGACAATACCCCAGGAGTTGTTGGAGCTGCAGCTTCTGCATTTGCTTCTGTTTGTCCAAATAATTTTTCATTGGTTGGAAGAAACTACAGAAGGTTGTGTGAGATACTTCCTGATGTGGAAGAGTGGGGCCAAATAATCCTAATTGGGATCCTTCTGCGGTATGTGATCGCAAGGCATGGACTTGTCAAAGAATCTGTCATGTTTTCTTTGTGTCATGAAAAGGATCATGGCCCTGGGAGTTCTGTATCCGAAGATGAACCAGATTTTACATTGAAAGAAGGTATTGATCATGGCTTTGGGAAGACTATGTCCGGTTTAGCTAATATGATTTTCCAATGCTACATTGAAGGACCAGATGAATATCTATCACGATCAAGTTCACCAAATGCTGTTCCTCCAAAGTTAGATCTATCAAAATTTTCATCTTCCAGCAATGATGATGTGAAGATCTTGTTGCAGTGTACGTCACCATTGCTATGGAGTAATAACAGTGCTGTAGTACTCGCAGCTGTTAGTGTGCACTGGATAATGGCTCCTCTGAAGGATATTAAAAAAACTGTTAAACCTTTGATGTTTGTCCTGCGATCATCATATGCCTCAAGATATGTGGTAAGCTTATATAGCATTCATTGTTGCTTATATGGCTTGCACATGTCATATTTGAACTCTTATTTTCCGGAGTTTGTCTTATTTCATTAGATGATAATTCGATTCTTTCCCTTGTGGATTATATTATTTTACTAGCCTTGTAAGTTGTGACTTATAAAACTGTCAGATGGTTTTTGGTTAGTACCGAGTAGGTGACTGAGAATTCAAAAGTCAGGAGGAAAAAATCTTTCCAGTTGTTTGATGTCATTTAAGTTAGTTTAAGAAAAGAAAAACAAAGCCTTTTGTGTAGGATATCATTGAGTTGACAACCGCCCTGAGAAGTGAATTGCAGCCAATTTTTGTTTAGAGGTATGATCTGAAGTTTCCTGGTCTGTAGTAGTGACTACTATTAGTCACATATTAATCACTTGTTACAGGTTAATGAACTCATGTCACTTCTGGAGGTCTGCTGATATTTTTGGTTTACGCATTGTCAACTAGCCAGGGCCACACACTGCAATTAGACCTTTGCCTGGTTTTCCTGTGAACTGTGTCTAGAGAGCTATACTGTTGTCCTTTCGTTCAATTGCATGAATATATATATCTATTAAACCATTGAAGTGTCTATTCAACTGATATTTTTACATTTTAATTTTTACTTCAGAAATATTTGGTCAATTATAGTGACAATTGAGTTGATATGAATTGATGAACAAATTTTGGCTCAGATATCGATGCAATAATATTCTGTGTTCAGAATGGACCTTGATTGAATAGTTGGTTCATCCATTTTAAGACAAGAATAGATAGAATCTATAATATCTTTGCTTGATGTTATGAGAGATAGTATAGAGTACATGTAAATCCTTTGTGCTTAATCTCGAGAGGTACTAGTGTTTGCTTGTTTTGAGATCTCTTGCCTTTTGATATTGACATCTATTACTATTGTCCAATTTAATGCTAGATTCTTTTATAATATCCTCCCTGGGAAAGGCAACAAAATGTTGGCATCTGGTTGATTGGCATTTGTTCAAAATTCGTTTTATAGTTGACTGGGATATTAATGGTTCTTTGTTCACTGACCTATGCAGGTCCTGTGCAATATCCATGTGTTTGCTAAAGCTATGCCTTCTCTCTTTGCTCCACACTATGAAGATTTCTTTATATGTTCTTCAGATTCATATCAGATAAAAGCTCTAAAGCTTGAGATACTCTCTTGCATTGCTACTGATTCATCTGTTCCATTCATTCTCAAAGAATTTCAGGTATCTCACCTCAAAATTCAGTTTTTTTTGTTAGCTATGAGATATTTCACAGTCTTCTAAAAAGAAGTATGCTTCAAGACGTCAACTATAGACTTTAGCTTCCTTATGCAAATTGTGTGGAATAACCATTATTTCAACTTTCTGCAAACGTACTGAATTTTTTTGCTTCTGAGTTCTGGTAAATATCTTTGTTGTTTTAAAATTAAGAGATGATCATTCAGTTTTCACTGTGAACTTTGAAATTAAAATCCATACCCATAGTTTACTGCATAAATTAACGTTTTTCTTAGTGTGTTGCTAGGATTATATTAAAGATCCAGACAGGAGATTTGCTGCGGACACAGTTTCTGCCATTGGTCTGTGTGCCCAACGACTTCCAAAAATGGCACAGACATGCTTGGAATGGTTGTTGACTCTGATAAGACATGGTGTGTTACTACTTACCCTCTGATTGTCATGTCTATTTATTTGAAATTTGTCTTGCTCCTTGTTTAATATCTATATTTGCAGAATATTTATGTAGTGCAATTGCATCTGTGGTTGGAGAAGATGGCATACTAATTCAGGCAATCATGTCCATTAAATCGATCATAAAGCTAGATCCACCCAGTTATGAAAAGGTATTCTTATGATTAATTTTTTCTACGAAAATCTCAAACCAGCCTCCTGCTTTTGGTCATTTTCTTTCCTTTTTATTGATTATAAAATTGTTTCAAAAGACAATCTGCATATACCTAACAATCTTGATATAAGCTTTGACAGAATCTGCTGCATACCTTTTTTTAGCGCCCCTTAGATTATTAGCTGCTAGGTACCTAGGTTTAGAAGAATTGATTTGATATTTCCCATTGCTCTTTATAACTCAAGTTTATGATCTACCCAAGTCTGACATGTCTTATGTGAAGGGAACTTATTTGTCAGTAGTACAGAAAACATTCTATTTTCTTGTGTATGGGCATTGCTATGTTTTGGTTAATTATTAATAGTTTAGGTTATTGCTTTCTTGAGTTACTTTTGTCTACCGCCATTGATTTTGTTGCTACAGAAAATAAGTTATTAGTAGTACTTGCAATCTTTGGATGCTTTGTTTATACATTTGTGAATGACTTCTTTCAAATTTTAAAGGTTATAATTCAGTTGGTCCGTAGTTTGGATTCAATCAAGGTTCCTGCTGCCCGTGCTATGATTATTTGGATGGTGGGTGAGTATTGCACTTTAGGTGAGATAATTCCAAGGATGCTAAGTACAGTACTTAAGTATCTTGCTTGGTGCTTTGCTTCGGAAGCTTTAGAGACAAAACTGCAGATAGTTAATACAGCGGCAAAGGTATGTTAGAAGCTAATCTTCTATGTTTCTTGTACATTATTGACTGATCTATATGACAATTGAATAAATATTACTGCACTTTTAGTGTTCCCCTTCATCTTTGGTAACTGGAAGTATCAAAGACCTAATTCTCAAATATAAACAAAATGGAGTTGGCCATGGATTAGCAAATGATTTTGTATTTTTCTTCCGTAGCTGTGATAACAAGCCATAATATCTTAACTTGGGATTGGGTACATAAACCCTTGATAAGAGCTCATCATAACTCATTATATGAAATAACGGATTCCTTTTTCCCTTCCAGTCCAATATAAGGCTCTTTTCTTCATAACTGTGTTAGTTCTTTTACAGTTGTGTTTTCATTCTATGGTCCTATCTATTGAATTTTCTTACACTTCCCAGGTCCCTTGCCTTGGGTCCTTTAAAAGGGGGAAAAATTGGAAATTAGAAATCTATATTTAGTTCTGCTATCATCATGGTTATAATCTTAACCCAGAGTCATATAAAATCTATACCATGACTGGTTATAAGTTATATATGCTTGTATATCCCTATGTATTCTATGATCTCAATTTTTCTAGATTAGGTTTTGAAGAACTTTAGGAAGCAAGGCTGAAACTCTTGGTCTCAGTCAATGCATTGTTATTGACCATAAAATAGGTTACAGATATTACTTATTTATAGAGGGTAACAACCCTAACCAAGTCAGTTAGGCAAATAAGATAATGATAAATGCAAATTTAGATAAACAAAAGTAAAAGGAAAACCGAATCTACTAAATGACTAATAGATAAGCTAATCTAATGATCAACTAATTATATTAATAAAATGTGATAAATGAGGAAAACCCATAATAATGGGATAATTGATTAACTTACAGGTTTAAAACTTGCAAATTCTTGGTTTCTGAATCTCATTACTTATTCATGTGTGCTATTTTGCTGGTTCACTTTCAAGGTTTTCAAAATTAAATAACTTTGCTTGTTTCAGAGAAGGTTTTTGTTACAGAAAAGGTTCTGAGGAGTAATAAATGGCTTTTTCTTACAGGTCTTACTAAGCATTAAGAAAGATGATATCTGGACCTTGAGAAAAGTCTTAAGTTATGTAATTGAACTGGCTGAGTATGACCTGAACTATGATATTCGGGATCGTTCACGTTTCGTAAAGAAACTTTTCTCCAGCGATTTGGAGTCCCAACGAAATGAGGTAGAAGAAAATAGTGAATCAAAAAATGGGGATCTGTCATGTGAACTTGCAAAATGCATATTTGGGGGAGAGGCAAAAGCAGTAACAGTGTCTTCTGAACCCATCAATTACCGGTTTTATCTCCCAGGTTCTCTTTCCCAGATAGTGCTTCATGCAGCTCCAGGCTATGAGCCTCTTCCAAAGCCTTGTACTCTTCCATACAATGATCTGGATCAACATGATGGAGCTGCCGAAGGTGATACGGATGAGGAGGATGATCCTGGCTCATCTGGATCTTTGGATGAAGAAGATGATTCTGATTATACTTCTGAACATTCAGTTACAGGTTCAAGTGATGTCAATCGCAGTGATGGGACTGTTTCTGGCAGTGAAGATAGCAACAATGCTGATCCTCTGATTCAGATTTCAGACACAGGCAATGTCTGCGAAAATCAGAATGGTGTATCTCACTCTGAAAAAGCTGATTTAGGGGACTTAATGTCAACAAGAGCTCTTGAGTCATGGTTGGATGAGCAGCCTGCGTTCTCCAAAGAAAGTACAAATGAACAAAGTCGAGCCCGTAGATCTTCAGCAAGAATAACCATTGGAAATATCAGAAGCCGAGTTAAAACTAAATGCTACTCACTCTTAGAATCTGTTAATGGAAATGGGTTGAAGGTGAATTATTCTTTTTCGTCTGAGACTTCGAGCATATCCCCTCATCTTGTATGTCTAGAAGTATTCTTTGAGAATTGTTCTTCAGAGCTCATGTCCAATATAGTCTTAACAGATGAAGATTCTAGCAAAGGCTCAGATTCTACAGACCAGACACCACCGAATGCTGAAACGTAAGCTTCAACCTACCTGTGCTATTGTGGTTGCTGATGTGATTTGATTTTCTGTGTAGTGTTTCACCCTGTTTTTTGTGAATTTTTGTTCGTTACTTCTAGGTGAAATTTTGAATTTAGAAGGCATTTGCAATTTATGAAATTTGTTCCATATGCTGGCCCTAGTCTCAAAAACGGGTTGAGTTCCATCTTTCCTAATGCAAAATGAAGATACTTGAACTCGATGCTTAAATTTTTTATTTGGGGTTAATGCTCTTTAATTTTAATGAGGGTTTTGATATGGGAATATTAATCTTGCAAATTTTGAAACTTATGCTTTTTTTAAATATAATATTCCTGTCCCTATTTATTTTCTTAGTCTCTAGTTTCTTCATTGGGCTTACTCATTAAGAGTGTTATAAATATCTCTTACTATCATAAATTTGAGTACCTTTTCTGAAATTCGACAAAAAGGACTTTTGAGAATTGTGTGCTTTAGTTTATGTTTGAGGCTCTTGGTTCTGAATCATAACCATTGTATACAAAATTCTTACATGTTATAGTTTTTTGAGTACTTATGCTTACTACTCCTTTTGGTGTTGTGCTGCAGTACTCTGAATGTACATACTGATATACCGACTCTGGTTTCCATGGAGGAAATTTCTTCTCTGGAGCCTCGTCAGACAGAAAAGAGGACTGTACAAGTTCACTTTCATCACCACCTTTTGCCTCTAAAGCTGGCTTTATTTTGCAATGGCAAAAAAATTCCTGTTAAGTTAAGGCCTGATATTGGATACTTTGTAAAACCACTTCCAATCAGTATTGAAGATTTCAGAGATAAAGAATCTCATCTCCGAGGGATGTTTGAATATGTTAGGAGGTAAGTCATGGCGTTGAATATTTACTGTTAAATACAATTAGTTTGAGTGTGGCTTCTCAATCACAATCTGTGGGGTAATATACCTTGAATCTGATTGAGTTGCGTAAAGAAAAGTTGTGGTTTAAATATGTACAAACACATAGTCAAAAGACGAATAGTGAACTATAAGATTCTGTTTAAATAGAGCATCAGTGTTTCATGCCTAAATTCTTTCAAAATCCTCCTTACATGTTATGATGAATCTGTCTAGGTGAAAAATGAAAAAGACTAGTTAATTATTTGATCATATATAATTGAATTTGAATTTGAAGTTCAAAGAATTCAAACTTTGAATTTCAGTGGCCTCTTCACTTACTGTTTTTGCAGTTTCTATGGCCTTTTTTTGTCCTGCCTAGTAATAGACAGAACCATTTAAAGAGTATGGATGTTGCTGTCAAAGCTCTACAATTGGCTTTAAACATCAGCTGGGGTTTCCTTGGGAAAGCATCTTTGAAATTGGTTTTATATCTATCTGAATTCACAGTTTACATACTTAAGACTGAACTCCATGACAGGTGCTAGCTTCAGAATATTCACCATATTTGCTCATACAGTTATTGCTGGATAAAATAATGCATCAATTAATTGAAAGGACAACAGAAAATCAATATTGTAATGATACAACAAAAACTGTCATTTTTTATTGTGAGCTTGCTTTCTGCTGTTGCACTTTCTCTTGTTTTATATTTCATTCTTGAGGATTCTAAATTTGATTCTTGCATAATGAGCCAGTTGTACATTCATTGATCACATTGAAGAGCTGGACAAGGACAGTAACTCTTGGACAAAGGACAAATTTATCGTGATATGCGAAAGCTTAGCACTAAAGATGCTCAGCAATGCAAATCTTTTTCTGGTATCTGTGGATATGCCAGTTACTTCCAACCTCGATGATGCATCTGGTTTGTGCTTGCGTTTCAGCAGTGAGATGTTAAGCAATTCAATGCCATGCTTAATTACAATTACTGTTGAAGGTAAATGCTCGGGCCCATTAAATGTTTCCATAAAAGTCAATTGTGAAGAGACTGTGTTTGGCTTGAATTTCTTAAATCGGGTTGTTAATTTCTTAGTTGAACAATCTCTTACCCATTCTTAAGTTTACAAATTGGCTAGAGAAACTTCATTCGAAGAACTTAGAGCACTGTTTATTGTTTTGATGTGTGTTTTCTTTGGTTATTACAATTCTTATTTGTATTTCCAAAGTTTATTGGGAAAGAATAAAAATTTCTTGTAGGTGGGGTTGGAATGTACTTGACTTCTATATTTTATTTACTTTTTGACAAAAATATTAAAATCTTATATTATGGGGAGGATTTTGTAAGTTATGTGATTCATTCATGTCAGTTGTTCCAATTAGGCTTTTTGCTGTAAGTGCTGTATATTTATTACTGATTTGTATATGGTCCTTCTTTCTCTCTCTCTCTCTCTCTCTCTTCCACTCTCTGTGATTGCTTCTCCCTCTCCTCCAATCGTCCCTCTTTGATCTCCAGAAAATGGCGTAGACATTATTACTTTGTTCTAACATCAGCTTCATCGTCATCTCCTTGCTCTAATTCCCCTTCCTCGTATTGTTGTTTTTGCCGCAGGATTTGTATTGTCGAAAATGTCGTGTTGTTTTTGTTGTTGCTGTGACTTTGACAATTTAGGACTGTCACTCAATTTGAGTATAAGTTAACAATTTTGAGCAAATAATATTACTCAACATACTGTTAATCAGATTAAGCATCGGTTTCACCCAAAAAAAAAATAAGGATCGGTCAGGTTCAAGATTGAATTGCATTATTTCAAACCCTATCGAAACTGGTAATCCGCATAACCAAATAAAAGTAAAATTAATAATAAAACAATGCAATTCTCATGAAAAGTTTTAAATAGCAAATTAAAACTTTTTCAAAACTAGATAAACACATTTAGATTAAGTTATGCTCACTCTATAATCTATATGGTTAATTAGCACTCACTTTTATATCAATGACTTGGGGGGCCAAGGACAAAATTAAATCATGTTATAATATAAGGCCACACAAAGTAATTTTTAAATTAAGAGACTACTTTAAACTTTTATATAATTAAAAGAACCAAGAATGCATTTAAACACTTTATTATCTTTCTCCACAAGTAAAAAAGTATATTTATCCTGTTTAATCCATAAAATCTACAGTAAATTTTATTATTTTTAAAGTTTTTATGTGAACTTCAATAATTACTAATAATCATTCTATATGTGTTTAATTTAGTAACCTAGTAATCACTTAAACCACTTAAATTATTATTTATTGATTAGGTTTGAATAAAGAAATTATTTTTTAATTGTTTGATTTTCAAAGTACTCAACAAATAGGTCCAATTGAAGTTATGAAATGAATCATTTAGATATGTGATCAACAGATTACAGTACACTACTGCATTACTAAACAGTAACATTTATGATGATATAAATCTTTAAACTTAAAATGAAAGGAAAGAGTGCAAAAACTAAAAAGAAGATCCATCGCCGACTGTGGGGATCGAACCCACGACCACGTGGTTAAAAGCCACGCGCTCTACCACTGAGCTAAGTCGGCTTCGATGGTGTGTATTTTGGTAAATGGAATATATTGTTTTAAAGTAGTTTGGTCTCCATAAATACTTATATTATATATCAAATTTATTATATTCTGAAAATTAAAACTAATCCTACCATTAATTATCTTTCATTACTTTGTCAAAAATTGATGACGTAACAAACTATACCATATTATTTTGAAATGAATGTAGCAAAGATACAACTCATACGAGTGTTTTGGAATAAGCTGCTCCACCGTAAGTTCGTCATCTCTTGTGTATGGGAGACCTTTGTAATCTGTATGAATAAACAACGTGAAACCTTATTGCTTGAAGATTCATACCATACCAACTTAATAAATAATAAACGACAAATATTGAAACCCTCATTCACTAGTTATTTAAAATTATTATTTGATTGAAAATGTATATTTGTTTAAAATCGAAATTTTCATCTTACTAGGTTCATTCACCTGTGGTCTCTACTAGTTCTATTGCTTGTGCTGTTACGTCCTGTCAGGTGATTTCTCGAGTTTTTTTTTGTTACAAGTGATTTCTCGAGTTTTTTTTTTGTTACAAGTGATTTCTCGAGTTTTTTTTTTTTTTTTT
>QANZ01040688.1:52090-76489 GCA_003254925.1 Chamaecrista fasciculata | reverse complement strand
GTTTTTTTTTTTTTTTGGTTACAAGTGATTTCACGAGTTTGATACTTTGATTCCATCAAAATTGTCACAATTTTGTAATTGAGGGATTATTATTACAAAAGATTGATGCAGCCCACAAAACCTCATTGGTAAAAATACAACTTCATAGATTTACTTATGATCATTGGCTCAAGTAAAGCAAACCAAGAATTACTATAAAACCTATAGTAAACGTCTAACTCAATAGTTAAATTACAAGCCGCAACGTATCAGAACTTTTACCTAAACTTCAAACTTTATCTATTGGGACTTGTTTGATTAAATTGTATCTCATTATCAAATGGGTTTAGTAAACCCAACAAGTAACATTTTTTGAGATCTTTATATATAATACCTTATGATATCTATTTTTGTTGTTTGGTAAACACTAGCATTCAAAAGTATATATCATCGTCCTGCAATTCCTAAACTCATGGAGAATGGGTATGAAATTCTAAAGTGAACCTTCACAATTAACCTAAAATCAGGCAATGAGTCAATTTTAACAGTAGAAAGTTCAGCACACCCAGTAAGTTGCACATCAGTTTCAAGTCTGAAAGATATTCAAATCTGTCATATAATAAAAATTCAAGCCAAATACAGGTGTTTGTATAGGTCCTGATATATATTCAAGGAAGGAATTTTACACAAGCCAAACATCATACTGCCAACTATCTGCAACAATGAAAATGACAGCTTAATTAAAATAAGGTCTACCTTTAAGGAGAATCTATCAATTAATAAAGAAAAACTTGCTATTAAACCATTTTACCTCATCTGCCATGCCTGGGCGACAAATCTGCTGACCTAGATCTAGATCCCAAAGGTGATCTTGATGCTCGGCGAGGTGATTGCACCCACTGTCCTCGTGCAGCCTCAGAATCATACATAGGTTTCCTTTAACAGGATATACAAGGCAGACACAATCAAACTCCAGAAAAACTGAAAAAGGAAGAACCGGGAAGCATGCTGCCAATTAAAAGAGCAAAACAAAAAGTGGATTTCTCAAGACTCACTCATCATATCCATTGCTTCGATCATAATCAGGACCATTTCCATAACCTGGAGAATATGACCTGCGCTTTTGATCACCATCACGCTCCACCGGATGACCTCTTGGTGATCTAGGGTGCACTTCTTGTCTTCTAGGGGAAACAGAATAGTCACCTCGTCGTCTTGGAGCAGGAGATAAGGACCTGGTGATTTAAAACCACAAGCATAAACAAGAGCTTCAATGATATTATAAAGGTCAAGAAATTTTCAAACTCTGAAACCTCACCTTGAGTGGTAACGACTCCTAGATCCAGAGCGATAACGTGGAGATCGTGATCTTGAAACTGAGCGAGATCGAGACCGTCCTGATCCATATAGAACACAAGAATCAAATCATCAAATCCCAAGAACAGATCAGGAATCCTGATATCATACCACTTTTGACACATACATAAAGTTCTAACATAGGCAAAAAACTACTAAAACCTCGTCAAGTTTCACTAAAACACGTCATAACTTAACAAAATTTCCAAAGTCTCATGCAAGAATACAAACCAGAAGTTGCTGAATTGATGACACAAGAAAATGCATTAAACAAGTTATATGCCATTAAAGGCAAATCATTGTTTAAAAACATCGAACAACACCTGTTCTTTCAAAAAATCAGTATCGACATAGCCGATACTATTTAGCCACTCTTAAATTATCACTCGACTGTAGCAAAACATAACATTGGATGAAAAGACGGTAGAAAGCAGTTATTCTGAACTGTGCATCAAATGTCAATATGATCGGTGGCAAAAGTTCCATCTTACAAATTTATTTGTTCAAATTCATCTAAAGATTAAAAAAAACACATAATAATGTTAAGCTAAGAAAAAGAAGTTCCAATTGCAGGCAGGGGGAGCGCAGGTTTGCATATCTAGTGCAACAAACCCCTTCAGTTAAGAGAACATGAAGTATGGATCAATTTTGAAAATCACAATAAATAGTTCAAATTTTAAACATACCATAGTAAGATGACCTTCGCCCCCCATGACCCGTTGGTCCCCTGTAGAAGATAAAAAAAACCAGATACATATGATTAAAAGGGAATATCTAAGCCATAAGTTATCTTTTCCATGACAAGGCTAGGCATAGCAGAGAAAGCAGGAGAAAATACCTGACCCTTGTCTTCTGACGCATCTCCTCTGGTCTTTTCCTACTCTCTGCAGCAACAACAACTGATATTTCCCTTCCAGCAAATATCTGTCCGTTCATATGGTACTGTGCCTCGGAAGCATCATAAGGATCTACAAATTGCACAAATGCAAATCCACGAGGTTCTCTGTACAGGGGAAAAGAGTACAGCTTCACTCTTAAGAATGATTTATAAACATAGGCAAGCTTAGACTGTCAATTACACTGACTAGTCCGCATTTGTGTATCCAGTAACAACCAGCTAAAATTATATTAATTTAGTAATCAATACATCTTTCTTTAGACAACATATTACAGCGAGGTGACATGTACAAGCAGAGGATGTTGAATTGACTAAAGCCGCTAAAATCCAAGCTTAGTGGCTGACCTTTTTCTTTATTTTCAAGTAGTAAAGGCAACCTCAAAAAGGCAAGTGACTTGAAAATTCTTCAACACTCTTGAATTTATAAGCAATTGAATTCAACGTTCCCACAAACTTAAAAACATCTTCTTGAAGTCTTCAATAGGACAAGAATCAATCTTCTTCCATCAAACTTCTATTGATTGTGTAATTATATATGTTCTCTTCACATAGGAACACTCTTCGTATGAACATTTATAAACTTGAGAACCAATATTTAGGCAATGATAAACAGTGAGTAGATCTCCTCAAATGTGGGGCTTGGTCTTGTTATACTTCAATTTCAAACCAACATACCCCCTGACAAACCAGTCCAAAATTAATTTACAATGAAAGGAAAGAAACTAAATATTCTTAAGAGAAAAATTCAGTTCAAGAAAAAAATTTCCATTCCCTATTTTGACAGATTTAAAAGCAAACAAAAAAATAGGTAGAAAGAAAACTAACAATTCAGTTACTCATTTCACCTGCAAATAAATTATGAAAAATAAATAGATTATTAACTCAATATTTCATAAGTCAAAAAGTTCCTAGTATAACCGCATAAAGCAGTAACTAGTCAAAAAATGCATAATTACCCATTATTATTGCTAAAATACAAGATTTAGGCACATCCGCACATGCACAGAACAAAAATGTTCTAAAACGTTATTCCAGTAGCATCTCAAGTGAATTCTGATGTAAATTATTCAGATAGATTAAACAGAATTTAAAGGCAAGAAATACAGTAATCGTGAGTTATCAACAATTACAAATGAGTTGCTAGAAGCCTCAGTGGCTCTCGACCTCTAAGTTCAGTGATGCTCAGAATTGAAGTCTCAGGCCATTTTCAATACTGCATGTGTCACGTGTGTATTATTTGTGCCATTGGTAACTATGAATGACACTTAATCAACTAGCAAAACCAGTGCCTAACACCAAGGCTTGCACACTATCCCTTCAAAGGGTGTAAGAATATAGCAAAAGAACAAAAGAAAAAAGTACTATTGTGGATCAAAGTGAGAGATCCACCATTTTCCTCAGAAATATAACTCACCCAGTGTAATAATCCTTTGGTATGTAGACATCCCGGACAGGTCCAAATCGCTCAAATGGAACACGAAGTTCCTCAGGCCTGTTAACAGCATGATAAAATAAATTTAAAACAGAACCCAGAAGAATACCCTAATGATAATGCAGAGATAAAAATGTTTAACTGCAAGCTTGAATAAGTCAATCTCATAAAAGCAATTTTACCGGCAATCCAGAGGAATGTTCCGAACCAAAAGGCTCCCATGATTTTGTTCCCTGCGTCTTCCTCCTCCACCGTATCCCCTTCTAGGAGGGCTTCTCCCTCCACCACCGTATCCTCTCCTCGGAGGACTGTAGTATGCTGGACTGTATCTCCGCATCTTATCGCCTAGTAATGTAATAAACTCAACGAATTGAAGCGAAAATACTCAATTATTCAAAAAATACCGTGAGGAAAATACCAGAAAGAAAAACTTCAAGGAGAAAACATTATATGCAACAATCACATCGGCGAAAAAGAAAAGAAAAGAAAATCAGGTAGTATCAAGTATAGATTGATCGAGATCAACTGGAAAACCCTAGAGATATCAAAATGCAACAAAAATCAAAACAACATTCTTCTTTTCTTCTTTGTCAGCAACCAAATTGGATGTATGTATGTATGCATAGAGTATAGAACATAATCGTAAAGATTGATTACCTTTCCAAGGAAGCTTCGAACTGCGAACGCGAGCGACAGAGAGAAAGAGAGACAGAGAGCGATAGCAAATTACGAAATGATAGTCGATTGGGTCGGTCACCTGCAAATTTAGGCGAAGCTACTTGCTTGAAACCCTAGATCACACAACGACGCCGTTTTATTGGAGTCCCAATGGGTTGAACTTACAAAAGCCCACACCATGTCATTCACTTTATTTTTTAGGTTTTAGCACTCAGAATTTTTGTAATTTTCTATAATTTGTTTATTTATTTTTATTTAGTCTTATCTATCTATTTTTTTAAGAAAAATTAATGTGTAAAATATTAACATTATAATGAATTAATCATGACAAAAAATCCACTTTTGAATTGATATGAAAAAATAGGTCAAAATATCATATTAATCTTCATTTCATTTTAGATATTTCACTCTAAGTTCTTACATATTGATATTGTTTCTATCCAAATTTTTGGATAAAAAATTCTTGTCTATTATTTTCTAGTAGTTTCCTCTTGTTACGAATTTTAAAATGAACCAAAACCTGCTTAAGTTAAAATAACATTTCTTTCCTAACGACAAAAATTGCATAATTTTAATTATATCATTAACATTTTTATTATTGTATTAACCAGAGTACTCACCAATTACAATGACTAATTTTCCTCGGTTGTAAATTTTTTATTTAAAGGTTAAAGCTTAAAGGTTGGACACATTCTCTACATGTTCAAATGATATTTGAACTCCCATCACTTAATTAAGGGTCAAATGAGAAAACTACTAGATCACACTCTTGTGATTTGAACTTCTTTTTTTTTGGTGAAGAAAAGGGGCACAAGGCCCAGACATTGTGATTTGAACATGTTTGATTAAAACATAAACTCAACTTTGAATTTAGAAAAAAAATGATTTACAAAACAAATTAGTCATTTTCCCTCTCTTTATATATATATGATGATGATGATATATGATATATATACATTTGCGTGGACCAGAATCTGAAGATGAGTTTTTGGAAAAAAACAAAAATCTCATGCCAAAACTTTTCAGTTATATAAAATAAAGAAAGAAATAAAGGTTACATAAACTCAACTTGTTTCAATGTTGATGATAAGAAATGCACACTGATATTACACTAAAAATGGTGCCCCTGCCAAACCTAGTTACACAGTTAAATTGATACAACAAGAAAGACTGTTGGAACATTAACATATAAATGGAATAAAAAACTGTACAGAAATCAACCCTCTAGAAATAAAAAAAAAATATGATTAAGTTGTGAACGATATACAATATGCCAACTTCATTTCTTCAAGTCAATCAAAAGAACTAAAGAAGTGAAGCATCCATCCAATGATTTTTTTTTTGGTGAGAATGGTTTAAGCAGCAGATGATGTTGGATTTGAAGTACCTTCCCCATATAAAGATTCATTCATACTTCTTTTATGCCGTTTAGGACCACTCCTACTGCTACTGCTGCTGCTAGAGCTACCTGTTTCATTGGAATCCAGAAGTTGCTCTAATGCTCTTACCACATCGGCCATGGTCGGTCTAAACCTCGGTTCAACGGACAGGCATTGGATTGCGATGTTTGCAATTTTCATTGCTTCGCGCACTGGGTATTGACCTTCAATACGAACATCCATAACCTGAAAAATCCGGCGCTTACTAGAGAGGTAAGGCTTAGCCCAATCAACCAAATTCTGTTCTCTGGTTGGCCTGTTCTTGTCAACTGCTCGTTTGCCTGATAGGATTTCAAGGAGAACAACACCGAAACTGTATACATCACTCTTCTTGGTTAAGTGACCTTCAGCAAAAGCAAGGGAGAAGGGTCAGCCGCAAAAATGTGGGTGGGTCAGTACAGATATCAGGGACAATATTGAAACTGTTAAGTAGAAGTCTATGGATAGCTTTAATATGATTTCTAACAACCAATAAGATCTCTCAGTAAATTAAATAGGAAGCAGCAGTGTAAAGCATTAGAAAATGGGTTCTCAAACATAGAATGGAATGACCACTGCTCTACAAAATGCATTAGTCATCATGAAACCGAGGAGCTAGTCATTCTAGTTAATCTGAGTAAGCCTCCATGTAAGATACCACCACAACTGATTGTTATATACTATTACAAGATGTGTTTATTTCCAGTATACAAACGAGAAGTACACAAAAACAGTCACTCATAAGGATTTTCTGATCTTATGTGAACATGATTCTTGGTATCAAACGATGCACAACTACTGAGGAGACAGGTGTATGGGCAAAAATTAAGATATAACCATTAAAAACGATTATAAGCTATGAAGTACTCTGCAATTTGAAAGATACCTGTGGCCATATATTCAGGGGCAGCATAGCCATAGGTGCCCATTACCCTTGTAGAGACATAGCTCTTATCGCCTGCTGGTCCGTCCTTTGCTAACCCAAAATCAGAGAGTTTTGCATTGTAGTTCTAATGTTAACAAAGAAGGAATGTCAGTAGAATTAGCAATATCTAAAGTAGCAAGATAACCGTGATTTGATTTACATACCATGTCGAGCAAGACATTAGAAGTTTTGAAGTCTCGATATATCACTTTTACTTCATCGCTGTGAAGAAATGCAAGACCCTTAGCAGCATCAAGGGCAACCTTCACACGGATGCTCCAAGGAAGTGGTTCAACATGAGATCCTCCTATTCAGAAAGCAAACAGTAGCTGCAAGTGAGTTTCCGAGATACTACACAATGCCAACCCCATTAAGAAACTTGAAATGGAAACAACAGGATGGGAATTGATAACTCACTCCGGAACAAATGATTGTCCAAGCTGCATTTGGTCAAAAACTCGTATACCAAAAGCCGGTGCTCATCCTCTAAGCAGTAGCCAATCAATTTCACGAGATTAGGATGATGCAGCTGCCCCAGGTAGTTGATTTCTGTCTAAAGCAAGAGACTAATTAATCACATTACCAGAGAAAAGATAATCTAAAATACTATCTACTTCTTGAAGAAATTGCTAAAATGATCAACATGGCATTTTTCTGGTACAAATAAATTTCTAAACCCTGCTAATGATACTCACCAGCCATTCACTGTGTCCCTGGAAGCCTTCTTGGTTAAGTTTCTTCACAGCAACAACAATCCCATTCCCCGGTCTAGTCGGCACCAGTGTCTGCTCATCAATCCACCCCTTAAATACACTACCAAACCCACCTTCACCCACCACACTATCAGGACGAAAGTTCCTTGTAGCTGTTCTTAACTCACTGTAGGTGAAACTCTTCAAATTGGAGCTCTGCAAGATCTCACCCTCTGTCCTAGGAGTCGGAAGCACTGAGAGAGTGGAGGCCTGGCTGCTTATACCACTCAACCCATCCTCTTCTTTCCTATTAGAAGTTGAATTTGCAACTGCACATTTAAAATCAAGAGATCCGGTTTTGAGGACATGTGTACGCACCGTAATTACAAACTAAGTTTGCCAGCAATTTCATAGTCCATTCTTTAATTGTAAAAAGAACCCAAAAGGAACTGGGCTCATTAAAGTAGAAAGTAGAAACTACACAAGTCATAAGATAATGTCAGAAACAGGTTCAACACATAGCTTCCCAGGCATGTCGGGGTTGAAGGGACTTATTTCATTTTAAGAAAGTTTATTTGTCCATCATACAGATAAATACAGAGAAAAAGCGCATCCACAAGCCATAATTGATAGACTCAACACACAGTCAACTTCCGAAAACACCAAATAGAGCATACGTAGTGTCTGACCTACTATTTTTGATGAATCAGAACCCACTTTAATCACACAAGCACAACACAGGTTGATCAAGCAAATCAATAGAGATTTAGAGAGAATATCAATTTTACCATTGCGTGTAGGGCTTTCAGCCTTAATCCGGGCACTGAAGCAGCTACCCATAAGCTTAAACTTCAGAAGAGTGAGAACCCAGAATCGGTAATCGCTATTTTTGGAGAACAGACGACGCAGGGAGGGGAAATAATCGAAACCCCTCACACCCAAATGGGGTAAAATAAAAAGGAAAGAAGCTCCGAAATGTTGAATCTGAAACAAGTAATCGCGGAGGCGGTGGAAATGGAAAAACGAGAATGAAAGTGTGAAAGCAAAGAATTTTCAACATGAAGGTAAGATTAGCTGTCACCCGCATAGACTTCACCGTCATATTTATTGAATGTGCCAAGTTACTGTGTACGTGTGATGATGTGAATTGCGAAGGAAGGTGTGAACGAAGCTGAAATTAGGGTTTCTCTGAAATTTCTTTAATTTAGAGTTTTAGACCATCGAGAAAGACAAAAGGCAGTGGGGTTGACTTCGCTGTACATTTGATTAATTTGACACATGTTAAGATTTTTTTTAATTAAGTAAATTTTTAAATATTAAAAATTATTTTTTAAATAAATTTTCGTAGATTATAAGATATGAAATGCTCTATTAATCAATCAAAAGAAACCTTAAAATGTGCTCTACTAGCACATATTAGATAAATCCTAATTTTATTCAGCCAAAAACGTAATTCATAATGTAATCTAATTTGTAAGCACTCTTTCTCTTTTCCAATTAATAATAATAATAATAAAGTCCTTTTATATATTTTATAAATTTTATTAGTTTGATAGAAATTATCTTTATATCTTTATTATAATTAGTTATGTAAAAAAATTGTATTATGTAATTTATTTTTATTGATAAGTCTTCTAATAAAAAATATACAAAAAGATATATAAATTTAATTTAATTTTTTTTTTAGGAAAAAATTTAGGTGAGTTGGGCCCGGGGGCTCACCAAAGCCAGGGCAGGCCTCAAGACTCTATGAGCGCTTATAGAGATACTTACAGATCGCCTACCAACAAGGTCCTCACATCGACGGAGGGAATCGAACTCACGACCTTATGGGTTATGAGTCGACTCCTTACCAAAGCGAACTTTTGGCAATTTAATTTAATTTTAAATTAGTCTGAAGCATGATGATCACTGCTAAGTGCTAACATCAGGGAAGTTCTGGCTTTTCCATAGGTTGGGAAAGCTATTTTAAAATAAATTTAAAACTTACAATTTGACGGTTTGACCAGATGCATCTTAAAAGGATATTTTTCTTTACATGTGGATTAGGAGTCTGATTTTTGTATTTTTTTCACTGTACTTTAAAAGATATATATTATTTAATTTTTTTTCCAGGCGTTAGTCGATGATAATTAAATAATGGTAATATAGTATTAAGATGATCAACAGGATAACAAAAAAAACTCCGTTCGTGGGAATTAGAAGTTAGAACTTAATTAGAACCTTATCCGCCTAACAAGTAATTAAAGGGAAACATTATAATAAATAATTATTTTAAAATTTTTACAGTTAATCCAAATATAAAGGTTTGGTTATTTTAAAAATTTAGAAATAAAAATTAATTTTGATATACATTCATCATAAAATCCGTAAATAATAATCATAGCACCTTATTCATGTCGCAGCCATAAGTATTCCTGAGTTTTATTTATTTGATCTTTTTTTAATTATCAATTATGTAAAATATATTTTTTTTATTAAAATCTATATCTATATTTATACTATATCATATGTGGGATGAGCTTTCTAGTCGTCCTTACACATTGTATTAAAAAGATAAAAATATTACATGTAATTAAAATAAAAAAATTATTATTTGATCCTTATTTCTTTATTAAATCAATAACTTGATCCCTAATTTATTTTATATACATATTTGTGTGCCCATTAGAACACGCAAAGCCCTAGTAATTAATTATGTAATCACTAGTTCTTATATTATGGATGAATCTCATTTTCAACAAATATACATAGAACTTTATATAAATTTAATTTTCTATTTTATTTTTCCTGTTTATCTATACTGTATGAAGCTAAAAGCAAGGTGCATAGCTACCTTTCTGCCACATAGGCATGCAACCAGCCAATGGGTTTCTTTTATCTGTCCATGTCAACGAATTTTTCATGTCATGTCATATTATTTCTATATATGTGCGGTTATTAATTGTGTTTCATTAATTCTATTAAATACATTTGCAATCAACTTAAAAACTGTTTTTGAATTTTAAGAATGATTTTGAATTCTAAGCATGATTTTGGCCACTAATTCCATCCTAAAACAATTATCCTCAATTACTCTAATTTATAATTAATATTGATATATTACTATTTAAGAACAATTTTGAATTCTACCAATCCAATAAGGAAACATATTAAATTCTAATTCCTTAAGAATCGCATTTTCTATTTTCTTCACAAACAGATTGTATAATTTTGTCAAATTTTATGCAGTTAACAACGCTAACATAAATAAGATTGAAGGATAATTGAATTCTGTTTAACTATAAATTCTAATTATTTTTATTATATTCTTTATAGAAAATATGTTCAAAGATGTGGTATGTAATTGATGATAGTAATTGTATAATTAAGGTGATCTTCTTCCTCTACAACTCAACAATTTTTTATCATCTCTTATATGATTTAACGATTTTTTGGTTTGTCCAATTTCAATTTTATATTGTTTTGTGATAAGAAGGATTTATTGTTTGTTATCTTCCTATGTTTTACAGGTCTTGCTCATGGTATTTGAACGGGTTTTCTTGCTTTGTATTATTGTCTCTAATATATATATTTCTTGCACCGTTTTTTTGCTTCATTTAATATATTTCCCTTATAATATTCTCAAATGTGATTTTAGAAAAGAAACAAAGTTTTGTTGGTGTATTATAGAATGGAGAGAAAGAATGCATAATCTTATTGGAAAGTTAAGGGAGACATGGCTTCATCCAAAGTTAAGGGAGACATGGCTTCATCTAAAGTTAAGGGAGACATGGCTTCATAGTTATCTACATTTCAACCATTATAGTTCAATTTAAATTAATCATTTTTTTACTTTTTGGTCCTTGTGAGTTTTATCTCACTCAAGTGTATATATATACAGCTGCAATATATATTTCCTGAAATATATTGCAAATTATTCTCCTATGAGAATTTCACCATATTCAATCATTGTTCTATAATCTGACCAGAAAAAAATTATTGCTCTATATTTTCACATAATTTTTTTTATAACACTCTATATTTTCACATATACTATCTCAATATACTTATTATTTCATGACTAAATAATTACAATTCATTGGGAACCGTTTATAAATCCACACTTTAATTATCTTTATACTATAATCTTTTATGTTTTTATTTAATCTTTTTTGCAAATTATAAACTTAAAAAATGAAAAAAAAAATGTGAAAACCGAGAGACCCCTATCTTTTTGGTAGAAAAAGAATAAATTTTGAATATCTATATGTTCTTTACAACTAAAATTATGAAGAATGTAAATTCTATTAATCGCTTTCTATTCTTTATTATGTTCATTATTTTACCTCTTTTAATTTATAAAAAATGAGGCAATTTATGAAGGCCAAGGAATGATCAAACCACAGAGTATCTAATGTGGCAAATTTGGGGTGAATACATTTCCGACATTGCATCTAACAATGAGCAACGAAGCAACAAATTAGTACTTTCTCATTTGGGTAACATAAGCTAAATTTTTTTTTAAGAGAATGAATACTTCAAATACTATAGTACCTTTACATAATTCTTGACTTTTTATATATTTTCATTTTAACCAAAACAAACTTGAGACTTTTGCCAATATATTTTAGTTGCCTTAAAATTTTAACATACTATAGTCTAGAATGTGACATCTTCTATCATTATTTTTAACTTGACAATTGAAATAAATTATTTCTCTCCCATATATCATACTAGGGGCTTTGTGTGCCCTAACGGGCACGCATATATGTATGTAAAATAAATAAGTAAATTTTCTCTTATTTTTAATTCATAGACTATAGTTTTAAACATGGACGACCAGAAAGGGGTGGAGCCCTATAATATAAGATATATATATATATATATATAAATCAAAGATTGAAAATTTTCCTTTCTTAGTCACAAATTGGGGGAAAATGTAGTATTATAAGTTTTTAACCAGTACAGGATTATAAAATTAATGGTCTAAACTCTAAATTTCACAAAACAAAATTAAATATTTCAACCCTGATAATGATTGGGTAAATTTTAACACTAAGATTATTTTTATTTCTCTATATTACACAGAAAATAGGAATTTCACTAAAAAGATGATGAATCTCAAAATGGGGGTCATCAAAAAATTATGAAAAAAGTTCAGGAGGATAATGAAATTATTATCATTAACCATATATAATTTATTTTGTCATTAATGTGTGTAACATTTGTCAGACCTTTATATGGTAAAAATTATTAGAAATATAGTGACAAAATAAATCATAATTAATAACTTGCAAAATCATGTAATTTATATATGGTTAGATTTACTTACTAAGTTTTTCAAATTTCTTAATATGCAATTTTTTTGTAAATTTGTTAACTATAATTATCGTTCATAATTTAATATTTTTGATAAAATAACTTTTAATATTATAACAACTACATTTTCATTAGTTTATTTCAATTACAACTATACAAATAATTAGTAGAAATCAGATCAAATTTGAAACTGCAAATCCAAATTCTATATTCTTCTTTAAATACTATTCTATGATTGTTAGTGTTTTGATTTTGAAATCACATCATTCACATAAATATAACTAGGGGCTTTCCGTGCCAGGGCACGAAAATATGAATGTAACGTTTGATTTGACATTTGTAGTTATTCAGTGACTAAATAGTATATTTCTATTATTCAAGGACTAAATCGTTAGAAGTGTGAAAATTAAAAGATTAAATAATAAGTTTTCATTTTCTTAAATCCCATCTACTATATAGTTATCCAATTATCAAGTTCCATATGTTTATTTCTTAATTTTTTTTAATTTTTAATGTAATTATTTTTGATCCTCACACATATATAATAGTTTAGATATAGATATGTTTGCAAGTAGGAATGTAGGGTAAAAATATGTTTGCAATTGAGTGTATTGGAGCAGAACCAACAGAGAATGATGTGATTTCAGAATGATGTGATTGAAGAAAGATGAAGAAAGAGGAGTGATATCGACGAAGAAAGATCGAAGAAGTTGAGAGAGCGATTTTAACATAGTCCCCCGTCAAATTCACTAAATACATCCACAATATTAATATTTGTTGCAGTATGGTCCCATTTCAATCCACTTTGTCACTTCAATATCCCAGTCATCATGCCACAACAGCATTAACGGAAAAAATTTAACGGAAATATTAATAGGACTAACGGTGAGAATTTTTCAAACTTATGGGACCAAATCTGAGACGAAAAAACTTATAGGACTGATTTGGGAACTCATGCAAAGTTATAGGACCAAAATTGCACTTTGGCCCCAAAAATAATGATTGATTTTAATGTCTTTTTTTCTATAATTTGTCATGCATAAAAATTTTTCCGCGGGCTTAATATTTATTAAAAAAATTTATATAAAAGATATAAAGAAATTTACCTAAATCACAAAAAATTCTATATAATTCAATACTGATTATTAACATTTTGGTTCTTAATATATCATATACCGAAACATTTTTTTAAAATAAAATAAAGACAAAGCAAAAGTATTACAATATTCTAAAATGATAACTTATCTATAAAACAATTAATTATTAAATGTTTTAGACAACTATTTTTTCCAATATTATTTTTGGGTGAGATTGGTATTATGGTATACATGGACTGGGTCAAGTAAGACCTATGTACATCCTGAGATTTAATTGAGTTAACTATGGACCAAGTCCATCGGGTCATAGGTTGGCCTAAGGCTCTTATTTTTTAAAAAATATTAATTTTGATCTTTTTTTTCATATGTTTTTTTTATAAGATATTTTCATATGTTTTTAATGTTTAACTTATATATATAAGACATTTTCATATTTTATAAGATATTTTCATATTTTCATTTGATTTCATAATATTCCAATTCATTTACAAATAATTTGCTTTATCAGTGGACTATTTATCACATGGATGATAAGGAAGATAAGGAAGATATTGGCTTTAACACAAATTTTAGGGTGATATTGGTATTATAGTATACATGGACCGGGTCAAGTAACGTCTGTGTACATCCTGAGATTTAACTGAGTGAACTATGGACCAAGTCAGGTCCATCGGGTCATAGGGCCTAAGGCTCTTATTTTTAAAAAAATAAATAATTTTGATCTTATTTTCATATGTTTTTAATTTCTAACTTATATATATAAGATATTTTCATATTTTATAAGATATTTTCATATTTTCATTTGATTTTGTGATATTCCAATTCATTAACAAATAATTTGCTTTATCAATGGACTCTTTATCTATGTTGAATTCATTGATGATAAGATATTGGCTTTAACAAAAATTTTAGGGTGAGATTGGTATTATGGTATACATGGACCGCCAGGATCAGGTCAGGTAAAGTCTATGTACATCTTGAGATTTAACTGAGTGAACTATAGACCAAGTCAGGTCCATCGATTCATAGGCTGGCTTAAGGCTCTTATTTTTAAAAAAATAATTAGTATCTTTAATTTTGATCTTATTTTCATTTTTTTTTTTTATAAGATATTTTCATATGTTTTTAATTTTATAAGATACTTATATGGTTAGACAATTTTTCAAAGTTGAATCAACCACACTAAATTGGTAGACTAATTTGATAAAAATCATTGAAATATTTATCTATGTTCAATATGTGAATGATAAGAAAGATATTGACTTTGACACAAATTATATGGTGAGATTCATATACATCGACCGGGTCAAATCATGTTAGATCGGTGTATACCCTCAGATCTAACTCTGTGAAATACAGACTGAGTCGGTCCATACGGTATTAGGCTGGGTTGGGCTGGGTATCTTAACTATGTGTTTATAATTTTTTTGTCTTACAATCAAATAATTTATAACTAATTACACTCTATAGTTATGTATCGTAATGTGTTATCATTTGTTATATTTTCTTGGTTTTTTCTGCTTAATAGGTTTTTCAATATAGTAAATGTTTATTCTTTGTATAAACTACTGAGTCTAATTTAACCGAATATTTATAAATTATTTAATAATCGTGCGTAAATAGCATACATTTCTTCTATAGACCAAACTACTATTAAAACTTCGGTTCCAAAATATGTAAATGTTATAATTGTCTACTACAACAATTCAAACTATTGCCATATATAGAATGAAATCAAACCTATTTTACGTCTTCACATTTTCATATAGTCAGTTTTCATAGACGGAATCCCGTGCAACGCGCGGGTCTCAACCTAGTTTTATTTAAAAACAAAAACAAGTGGACAAATTAGAGGAAATGCATCTCATCGTCGTCCATTTATCACTTATCCTTGTCTTCCATTTATCACTTATTTATTGTCCTTTTGTCTCTCTCAAAACGACAATGTGCTTAACATCTTTCTAAATTATAGAGAGAGAGAGAGAGAGAGAAAAAGCATAAAGTTAAAGAGTTAGAATTCATTACTTGCCTATCAAAATTTAATGCCGTTTATAGCGTTGACTTGTAAAATTTAGTTCGTAATTGACAACCTTATTCAAATCATTTCTCAATTTGGTGAAGCAGGAAAATTAAACTATTCAAAAGAAAAACACATGCTATTAATTTTCTTGACTAAAAAGTTTATTAATAAATGCATATAATCCAAAAAAGAAAAAAGACGTCGTCTTCAAAGTTATCCTATAACTGTATTGAAAATCTGATCAAAAGATATATGTCTGACTCAAATAAAAATACGTGAAAGAGTTACTAGTAGAGACCTTGTGAAAAGAATACTAAGTTACCAACTAATTATGAAATTTTAAGTTAGTGTATGATAATTATAATTACACTGAGTGTTATTTTTTAAATTAAAAACACTGATTATATATATATTTCTATTTCTATATATGAAAAACAATCCTAGCTTCTAATAGAAGTTAAAAATTTAGTATCAAATCAGAGTTCAAGTTAGAGATGATTGGATGTAGGATATTTACACTTAAGAAAAGTGACTAATCACTTCTCGGTGAGTCTTTCATTTAAAAATAAATGGCCAATTACAAAATATATTTTATATTCAAAGGTAAAATTTAAACCTTCTTTTACGAAAAAAAAATTTAAACCCTTATCATTTAATTAAGAGACCAATCATATTTTATACACATGAGTGTAACTTAGTAATTTTTTATTTTTAGTCTTTAAAATCAAATGAGGGTTTAAATTTCACCTTTAAATATAAAATATATTTTTATCTAATTTTAATTGTCTTTTAGACCTCAAAGAAATCCCTTATCAAAGTTCAATAATTAAAAGTTAATATGTCTCAACTATCTTTCTTTTCATTAATTTTGCTTTATGAACAAAAAAAAGTTATTTTCCCAATATGCTTTTGAAGTTTATGTTACTCCAAAATAATGATAAGAAACTTTTAAAATAAAAATATTGCTTATGCTCATATATATATATATATATATATAGGTCAAAGGGTCATTTTGGTCTTAAATGTATGCCCTAATGTTCATTTTGTCCATTATGTTTCAAAATGTTCAAATTGGTCCTAAACGTTTGCAAAATGTTTCATTTTAGTCCTAAATATTTATAAAATGTTTCATTTTGGTCCCAAATTATTGAATTTGGTCATATTTCTCTCGTCTCTCGTTTCAAGTTCAAAGGACTTATTAAGAGAATCTTGTAGCTCTAAATTTGTCGCATTTGAATTTGAAACAAAAGAGATATGATCAACTTTGCTTGTTTAACCATGAAACGAGCAATCAATTTTTAGGACCGATTTGACCTCGTTTGTTGACGACCCCAACTGGATAGAGAAAATACTCTTTGAGAACAATACGTAACTCTAAACTCATCATGTTTGAACTTGAAACGAGCCATATTCAATAGTTTGGACCAAACTGAAACATTTTGCCAACATTTAGGATCAATTTGAACATTTTAAAACATAATGGACCAAAATGAACCTTTAACCTATAGAGAGAGATATCATAAAATTGTAAATCCATAAACAAAGTCAGAATAACTAAATGTCAACTTGTTATTTCTTTTTGATAAAAAAGTCAACTTATTTGAAATGATGAGAAAAAGTTAGCATATAATGGACAAGATGTGCATAATTTAATGCATATTTATTGGTTAATCTTTCTCTCATTTGAAGAATCAAAAGATGAAAGGCAGATTGAAACTTCAAGTGAAGGCATCATTAATCATAATTTCTTAGTATTATCCTGTCAACAGTTATTTGATGCCTCATCTATCTGGTGGTGGTGTTAATTAATCCTTATGTGTTTTTATTTTTATTTAAAACTTTAATTCGACTATGAAATAAAAAATAAATACATCAATAATTAAATTATAAAATGGCAAGTTAAGAACATTGATATTTTTTTTTTCAACGGGTAAATATTTTTTTTATAAAACGATCTTATATTTTATTAACATTTCTCACAATCATATATTATAAGTTTATAAAAAATACATTTTCACTTCACTTTTGAAAATTTAAAGAATTATTTATAAATTATAATAACTTACGGCCTGATTGGTTTAAGAAAATGTTTCCTGTTTTCATTTTCTGTTTCCATTTCTGGAATTCTATTTTCATTTCAAAATTTTCAATATTTAAGAAATATGTTTGTTTTATAAAGTTAAAAAATCGTTTTCATTCATATTTAAATTATGTTAACTTGAATAACACTAATTTTTATATGTTTTTAAGTTTGATTATAGCTAAATGATGATATTAACATGATTAAATAGTTTACTTTTGTGTAATGTTGCAAAATATCATAAGTTTGTTTTTGGAAATACTGGAAACGTCTTTTTGACGTTTCCTGTTTTCAGCCTGTTTCAGAAAATATTTCCAGAAAACATTTCTAAAAAAACTGTACAAAACACGTTTTCAGTCATATTTCCTGTTTTCAGTGAAAATGGAAACAGGAAACAGGGCAACCAATCAGACCCTTAGTTTTCATTACAATATCAGCCTCTCTCACTCGTAGTTCCCATACATTAAAAAGATGAATTAAAATTTTATCGAAATCATAGAAACTCCTTATATTATGTAAAACTTCATTAATATTTTAGGAAAACAAAGCTCCTACTACAGTACTAGTACTTACTATATCTTATATTATATGACTCCACCCCTTTCTGGTCGTCCATGTTTAAAATTATAGTATATGAAATTAAAAATAAGAGAAAATTTACTATTTGGTATTTCTTTCTTTACTAAGTTAACAATTTAGTCCCTTATTTATTCTACATACATATTTGCGTGCCCGTTAAGGCACGCAAAGCCCCTAGTTATATTATATGGTTTTGGGGTCTAATAGTTGTTTCCTAAAGTTATATATTATTATAAACTAATAAAAATTAACTTCTAACTGTTATTTTTAAAATATAATATAACATAAGTAACTTCTTCATTATTAATTTCCCACTATTCCGTATCTTCTCATTTCTTATAAAAAATAAATAAATTATGATAACTTTATTCCCATTACATCATTAACCTCCTCAATTCTAAGTAACTTCCTCCAAAAATGTTTTAAGATAAAACAAATTTCTTCAAAATCATGAAAATTCCATCTGTAATTTATAAAATTTTATCACGTTTGAAATAAATTTTTTTATTAATTTAAAATAGAATTTGCATGTCTTTAAAAAATGTAATATATACGTTTAAAATTCAATACTTGCGTGACGTAACACATTAAACGATAAAACAAAAAAAAAGAAAAAAAATCTGTCTCGTAAGTCGTACGTGTCTAATAAAAAAGATAAATAAAGTCAAAGAAGAGATAAACATATGTAGCACGAGTCAAGAATAATATTGTTTTTATTAATTTACTTTGTATTTTTTTTATAATTACCCGCTTGAGTATGTTTAATGTTATATAATTTTGAGAAACCAAAATGAAAATCTGTATAATTTATCGTAAGGCAAAACACCCTTTCGTGCCCTTAATGTTTGCGGTGATTTTCAGTTATGCCCCTAACATTTCATTTGTGTCAGTTGTGTCCCCAATGTGAAATATTAGTTTCAATTATGCCCCCACCCTCGTTAGTGTACCATTTTTCGGAACTTTTAAGCTTAGATTCGTGTTCGTTTCAGTTTGTTTTGATAAATGAGTTTATGGGTACTCATTTTCGGCTCCTAAGGATCATTTTGCACATGAAAATTTTGAGAAAAATGCTTCGTTTTAGTCCATTTTAGGGTTCATCGAGTCCGATTTTCTTCAGATTTTGTTGGGATTTCTCCCAAGTTCCACATCGATGGGTACAAAACTTGAGAGGGGGAGGGGGCCTTATAAATAGAGAGTGGGGCTTCTATCTTTTTTTGTATCACTTCTACTAGCCTTTGAGTGTGAAAGGGTTTGGGTAGTTGTGAGAGAGGGTTTTCAATTTTTCCGTTAAAAAATTGTATTGAGGAAGGTTTGTAATTTTTCCGTGCAAAAATTACAAATAGTGAAGAGAGAGAGAGAGAGAGAGCGTGCGTTCATGGCGGGAGAGAGAGAGAGAGAGAGAGAGAGAGAGAGAGAGAGAGAGAGAGAGAGAGAGAGAGAGAGAGAGAGAGTCCATGGCCATGGCAAAAGAGAGAGACTGAGAGATTGTGAGAGAGGAGACGAGATGGAAAGTGAAATTATGCTAAAATGAAGAGTTTTTTCGGGTCCGCTTCTTTTTTTCATTCTCTCTCATATAGTGCGAGAGAATATCGGGCCTGATTGGTACACTTTAGTCCTTATTGGTTGACCATTTCATAGGCAAAATTAGTTCGGTGGACCAAACAAAATAATCACTTTCAAAGTTGTACATGATTATAATCATATTTTCACGTTTTCCAAGGCAAACAGTGACATAATTTGATTTTTCTATAAGCAACAATCACATCCAAACACACTTTGATTATAATCAAATCACATCTTACTTTTTTCTACTTTTTCCAACTTTTTCTTCAATTTCTACCCCTATACAATTTATCAATTTCCTTACCCTTCTATCTACCAACCACAATCATTACATACCCATTTCAATAATTTCACACTAAATAATCAACTTTCATCCAAACACCAATACACAAATAATCAACTTTGATTATAATCATACTCTGATTATAATTAAAACAAATTTTATTATAAACGCAAACGAACTGAACTTTAGTTTGTGATATATAAAACTATGCAATAACTCAATTATTGTAAGTGGACTCTTCTCAAATGAAATTTATTTGAAAAATGAAAAAAAGCTAAAACTTTTTGGTCATTATTATGGTCTCAAGGTGACAAGGTCAAATGACATGAATGAGCCTATGCTTTGAAACTTTCTTGCTAAGTTATTATGAAAGCTCCTCAAAGTGGGTCCCACATAGTTTTGCAAAACAGACTGCAATAATAGTAGTCAATGGAAAATATTGCCAAAATGGATAGGCGGCTAGGAAGCATGGACACTTCATTTTAAAGGCGTGTTGCCGTGTCAGACACGTGTCAGTGTCCGACACTCGTATGACACCGACACGACACATATCCATAAATATTAGAATATAAATCAATTTTTTGTAACTTTAACATGATAAGCAAGAGAAAATAATAATAGATAAATTTGTATTTAGAGTAAGATAAATTTGTAGAATTATGATATTTTTTTGTTAAAATAATATTTTATTCTTATTACTTAAAATAAATTATAAATTGAAAGATTATATAAGAACAAATTAGGTTATAAATGGTATGTTATCCGTATTATTATTTTTAAATAAATATTGAGATAATATTTCATGCAATTGTCTAAATCCTCCTTAATTTGGATTATGAAAATTATCTCATGATTCTCACATAAAATTTTTATGTTTACTCTCAATAATTGGAAGGGAAAGGAAGAGAAGAAATTGAAAAGAGAGGAGAGAGAAAAGAAGAAAATCAGAAATTATTATCCTATTATTTGAAAAAAACTTACTCTAAAATATCTCAATTTACTTTAAAGTATTTAGAATTTCTGAAAGAATGAAATAAATGAGGGATTAAAAATAAATTCTTCATTTTCTTCACTTCCAATTATTAACTTTCTAAACAAGAGAAAAATATATTAAACCTCTTACCTATGAAGTATGGACACTTCATTTTGATAGTGTGTCGTTGTGTCAAACACGGATACGACACATATTCATAAGTTTCAGAGTATAAAATTAATTTTTTGTGATTTTATCATGAGAAACAATAGAAAATAATATCACATATAATATATATTATAGATAGATATTGCAATTTTTAAAATTTTCATCAAAATTTATGAATTTTTAATTATTTATATATATAAATATATGTCGTGTCGTATAATTTTAAAAATCTAGCGTGTCAGTATGTTATTTTGTCCCGTATCCATATCAGTGTCCATGCTTCATATTCTCTCACCCTTCCTTTCTTTTTCCTTTTATTAATCCAAACACACTCATATTTAAAATCCAAGATCATACCACAAATTTTTGCCATTAAATTTTATATTATGCCTCTCTTAAACAGACAAGATCTGAATCTCATTCTTTTTAGATATCAACATCGGATGAAATTAATTACTACCACCATATATATAATGACAAAAATTAAGCTAAGCCTAATTGGGATTGAATAGAGTAGAATAAGTTAATCTCCCATAGCAACAATTTTTGTGTGACATTAATTCTTGTTGTACTTCTCAAATTAGCTAGGATCTTAAAATCCTAATTTATCATATTCCAATTTGGCTATATAAAAAGAATGATTGTGTAAACTTTTATCCTTACAAAATAACATTTTTTTTGTTGGTTATACAAAAAAATAATTATTTTGCGAAGAGAAAAAGCCGAAACGGAGTAATGCAAAATGTTTGATCATTGATGTCTCAAGTTTGTACTCAACTTCCAAAAAGGACAAATTTGTCGTTTCATTTATTATTTCTCAAACTAAAGAGCTTTTAATATACTCCAAAAAGTACTACTAATAAAAATCAAAACATGCATAATTATTCTGTTTCCTGTTAGTCTTCAATTATTTCTTTTCCTCTCAAGTCTCAAACCTAATCTAGCTTTCCCAAAACACGCAAACAGTCGTAGCAGACAAATTTTTCAAAATTCGATCGAACGATGAATGTATTAAATATCAACCGAAAAATTGTATAGGGCCTACAAATTAGATAATTATAATTTTTTTATTGTTTAAAACTAAAAAAGTTTTTAATAAAGATTATAGGAAAGTTTAACCTAATCTTCAATGATATATATAAGAACTCTAAGATTTTAAAATCAAAACAAATAAAATCAATGACATGTAAATATTATTTTTAAAATAAACATTGTAAAATTAATTATAAAATTATTTTAAAAAAATATCTAATTATAATGTAAAATAATAAAAAGTTAAAAATTTTATAAAATATTTACTTTTTAATAACTCCATATTACTTTTTCTATTATTTTAATATGTAAAAAATAATTAAAAACTTAACTTTTTAAAATACTATAAAAATAATTTAAAATGATTAAATTATTTCAATAACATTTTAACAAAAAAAATTGAGAAATAGTAAGAAGTAATTCAACTTCTTAAATCTCATTATTTGTTATTTTTCAATACTATAATAAAAAAAATTAAAAAGTAATCCTCCAAAAAAAAATAATTTATAAAATTTATTCAAGTTTCTTAATAATTTTTCACTGTTTTTTAAAGAATTAAAATGAACTATATTATAATTTTAAGATATTTTTTGTCCAAAAATTTTGAGAGATTAATGACTAAAAAAAACTTTTAAATTATAACATAAGATATAAGATACAAGGAACTAACTTTCTTGTCCCTTGTTCAATTTCTTGCCATCCTTTCCACTCTTAATTCATACTAAATTCTGAAATCTTGCTAAATACCATCATTCTTAGGAAGCACAAAGCAAAATACTAATAAAGCTAATTTTTATGTCCAATATCGGGAAAAGGGTTTCCCAAAAACCATGCAAATTCTCAGTACATTCATAACAAGGCTAATGTGCACTTTTGGTCCCATAATTTTGGCAAAGGTTTCAATTTGGTCCCATAACTTTTTTTGTTGCAATTTTGGTCCCATAACTTTGGCAAAGGTCTCAATTTGGTCCCATAACTTCTTTTGTTGCAATTTTAGTCCCATAACTTCTAAAAATGTCTCACCGTTGGTCCCAAACTAATTTCCATCCGTCCCAAAACTTCACCCATATTTGCCACGTCATCATCCAACTAAGTATGTCAGATCATCTTTAACGGCAAATAATGGATGAAAATCAGTATTGGGACCAACGGTGAGACGTTTTCAAAAGTTATGGGACCAAATTGAGACCTTTGTCAAAGTTATGGGACCAAAATTGCAACAAAAAAAGTTATGGGACCAAATTGAAACCTTTGTCTAAGTTATGGGACCAAAAGTGCACTTTAACCTTCATAACAATAAAGTTTCCCACATACAACAAAGCATGTGTGTAAAATACATATTTCAAAGTTCAAACTGAGCTTCAACATCCACAGCAGCATACTGCAAAATACAATGGCCAAAAAAGAAATGAGTAAAATAACTTTCTGGTCCCTGATTTATGCACTCGCTGACAGATAGATCCCTGAATTTTACCCATTGCACTAGCCGGTCCCCGAATTTTGCAAACGCTGCACTAATTGGTCCCTCCGTCAGATTGGCGTTACAAAAATGCTGACGTGGCCATAACAGGCGCTGATGTGTCCCGTTATGCGCTGACGTGTCCCGTTATGGCCACGTTAGCACCCGTTATATATTTTTTTTTTAAAAAAAGAGCTGTCACGTCATAAAATAGCGACACATCAACATTTCCTCATTGTACTTGTAGATCCCTGACCCATTTTTATTCCATTATTCTCAATTCCCCCTCTTTTTCATCATTTTTATTCATTTTAGTCCCAAATCCTCAAAATAAAATTATAAAGTGTCTCAAAACTTTTCCAAACATTCCAATTTAGTCCTTAAAAATATTTAAAACCCTAAACTCTAAAACCCCAAACCCTAAAACCCCAAAATCTAAAACTTCAAACCCTAAACTCTAAAAAAA
>QANZ01040688.1:27673-49926 GCA_003254925.1 Chamaecrista fasciculata | reverse complement strand
AGGACCTATTCAAAAGAAATCTTATGAAAAGGAGAAAAATCTATAATATTAGAATTCTAAAGACCCTTTTATAATTAATTCTTTATGTTTTGATCCCTTTTAGTAAAGGGAAAGGACTTAAACGCATAAGAGAAGACTTTTTGGGAGATTTTTGACATTTTAACTAACATTTGCCGTTAAATCCTAACAGAAAAAAACCTCAGGGTACCAAATCGCTAACGGAGCAAACCACGGGGTACCACAATGCAAAAATTTTTCTTTCAGGGTACCAAAGGGGAAACGCCCCTAACCACAGGGTACCAAATTGCAATTTACCCTATATAATACTACTTTGACTGACCGCTAACCTGTTATACTGATACAGCAAAAGAGACTGTTGACAAATTAACATACAAGTGGAATATAAAACTGTATAGCCATCAACCCCGTAGAAAGAAAAAAGGATGTTAGAGTTGAATAATATACAAAGTGCCAACCTCATTTCTTCAAGCCAATGAAAAGGAGTGATGTATGCATACAGTGTACTGTAATTAATTTGAAGTACCTTTCCATTTAAAGATTCATTCCTACTGCTTCTCCTGCTGCTTCTGCTGCTTGAGTTTGAGTACATGTATCATTGGAATTCTGAAGTTTTTCTAGTGCTCTTACCACATCAGCCATGGTTGGTCTAAGCTTCGGATCAGCTGACAAGCATTGGATTGCGATGTTTGTGACTTTCATTGCTTCGCGCACTGTATATTGGCCTTCAATACGAACATCCATAACCTGGAAAATCCGTCGCTTGCTCGAGAGGAGAGGCTTGGCCCAATCAACCAAATTCTGTTCCCTGGCTGGCCTGTTTTTGTCGAATGTCCGTCTGCCTGAGAGAATTTCAAGGAGAACAACCCCATAACTGTATACATCACTCTTCTTAGTTAAGTGACCTTCAGAAAAAGAAATGGAGAGGAATCAGTAGTGAGAATGTGGGTGGGTCACTTCTGGAAATGTAAGATGCAATAGTAAAACGCTGTACTGAATATCAAGGACAACCAATAAGAGCTCTCAGTAAACTAAATAGGAAGAAGCACTGTAAAGCTTAGAAAATTGGCTCTAAAAAATAGAACCAATGTGACCACAAAACATACCAATGACCACTGATCTACAAAATGCATCAGTCATCAAGAAATTGAGGAGCTAATCATTCTAGTTAGTCTGAATAAGCCACCTACTTAGATATTGTTGTAAATAGTATACTTGTGTGTGTCAAATAAAGTCTCACATTGCCTAGATTAAAGAAGAGCCAAGAGTGTATAAGTCAAGAAGTGAAGATGGGGTGTAACTAAATAGAGAGAAATGTGAGTCTCGCACACACTAGCATGAGCAACCAATGGGTAGTCGCTGTTCAAAATTGGCGATCCACCTCCCATGCACGTGTAGACAAGGTGACGGAATCTTTTACAAGATTAACTTTGGGGTTGTGGAATATCTCTCAAGCCAATAACCTTGTGAAAGAACTCAAACTGATAATATACTATATTTATATACTAATCCCCAACAGATACCACCATAACTGATTGTAGATGTCAGTATACGACGTGTTAAGTTTCAGATATCAAAAGGAAAAAGTGAAAAGAAACTGATATTTCCAATACACAAAATGAAGGTGGTGGTGCACAAGAAATGTCACGGGCAAGGATTTTCTTATGGGAACAAAACTACAGGTATCAGATGATGCACAACAACTGGGGAGAAAGAATTATGCGCAAAAGATATGACCATTAAAAATAATCAAAAGCTAAGAAGTAATCTGCAATTTGAAAGATACCAGTCATCACATATTCCGGGGCAGCATAGCCATATGTGCCCATTACCCTTGTAGAGACATGGCTCTCGTCGCCTGCTGGTCCGTCCTTTGCTAATTCAAAACCAGAGAGTTTTGCATTGTAGTTCTAACGTTAACAACAACAGAATGTCAGAATAACTTATCTAAATCTAATTAACAATCTCTAAATGTAAGATGAAAGTGATTTAATTTACATACCATATCAAGTAAGACATGAGAAGTTTTGAAGTCTCTTTTTATCACATTTACTTCATCTCTATGAAGAAATGCAAGACACTTAGCAACATCAAGGGCAACCTTAACACGGATACTCCAAGGAAGTGGCTCAACATGAGATCCTCCTATTCAAATAAAGGGTACTTGAAAGTGAGTGTCTCAGACAATCATTGAGAAACTTGAAATGGAAACAATGGAAGGGGAATTAATGACTCACCCCGGAATAAATGATTGTCCAAGCTGCGTTCGGTAAAAAATTCATATACCAAAAGCCGGTGGTTACCCTCTAAGCAATAGCCAATCAATTTCACAAGATTAGGATGATGCAGCTGCCCCAGGAAGTTGATTTCTGTCTAAAGCACAAGACTAGTTAATGGCATTACCAGAAAAAAGAAGATAATCTATAATACTATCTACTTCTTGAAGAAATTACTATAACTATCAATATCTTCTACACCTAAATGCTCATGATTTGAGCAAATTTCTAAACCCTGATAATGACACTCACCAGCCATTCTCTGTGTCCCATGAAGCCTTCTTGGTTAAGAAACTTCACAGCAACAGCAATCCCGCTTCCCATTCTAGCCGGCGCAAGTGACTGCTCATCAATCCACCCCTTAAATACCCTACCAAACGCACCTTCACCCACCATAATATCAAGCCGAAAGTTCCTTGTAGCTGTTCTTAATTCACTGAAGCTGAAACTCTTCAAATTGGAGGACTGCAAGATTTCATCCTCTGTCCGAGGATTTGGGCGCATGGAGAGAGTGGAGACGTTGCTGTTTAAACCACTCAACCCATCCTCTTCTTTTCTATTAGAACTAGAATTTGCAACTGCACATTTAAAATGAAGAGACCTATGTCAGGACATGTATAATCACGTAATTACAAACTAAGCTTCTGATTGTACTGGAACACCTATGTCAGGGCGTAGAAGGAGGACAAAAAAGTTTGCTATCAATTTCATAGTTGATTGGTTAATTGTCAAAAGAGCCCACAAGGACCCGGGCATGTAATATCAGAAATTGGTTCAACACATAGCTTCCCTCACAGGCATGCCAGGGTTGAAGGAATGGACTTATTTCATTTTAAGAAAGTTTCTTTGTCCTTCATACAGATAAATACAGAGAAAAAGAGCATCCACAAGCAACAATTGATAGACTCAATACCCAGTCAACTTCCAAAAACACTAAATGGATTATCAATTTTAATGAATCAAAACCCACTTTAATCAGCCAAGCCAAACAACCCCACAACGTTCAGAAAGCTCAACACAGGTTGATGAAGCAGATTAGAACAGAAATATAGAGAAAATCGAATTATCAATTTTACCACTGAGTGGTGGGGAATCAGCCTTAATCCTGGCACTGAAGCAGCAACCCATGAACTTAAACTTCAAGAGAGAGAGAACCCCAAAATTGCTAGTCGCTAGTTTTGGAGAAGAAAGGATGAAGGGAGAGAAAATAATGGAAAACCCTCACACCCGAATGGTCTATAAAATAAAGAAGAAGCTGAAATGTTGAATGTGGAACAAGTAATCGCGGAGGTAGTGAAAGCAACGAAATTTCAATATTATTACATCAAGTTCAGCTGTCACTTGCATTGACTTGACCGTCTTATTCCTTGAATTAATTAATGCTCAATGTTACATCCTTTGAAGGTGTGAGCGAAACCAAGGGAGTTAAGAGTTGGGTACTCTTCTTCTCTGAAAGTTCTCAAGTTTATACTTTCCTACGGCACAAGGCAGTGGGGTTAACTTGGTTGTCGTCGGCTTTAATTTACAAGAAACTTACTATTTCGTCCTTATATGTATAGTCGACAAATTATATACTCAAAATATATTATTAAATTCTTAAAATATCATAATTGGCATCAATTTAATTTTAAAATTTATATTAATTTTATTTTTTAATCCTTATATTTATACTAAATTTATATTTCAACATTTCATACCAATTTCTGGAATCTTGCTAACTACTACATACCATCATCCTCAAGAAGCACAAAGCAAAATACTAATAATAAAGCTAATACTTTAAAGAAAAGTTTGATATCTTGGGTTTATACATGTTCATATGTACAATATCGGGAAAAGAGGTTTCCCAAAAGACATGTAAATTCTCATAACAGACATACTAAGAAAATTCAGGCAAAAAAATAAGACATACTAAGAAAATTTCCCACATACAGCCATGCGTTTGTGTAAAAGTACATATATTTCAAATTTCAAACGGCTGGAGCTTCATCATCCAACATCTCCACTACAGGAGCATACTGCAAAATGGAAAGTGTGTAAGGTCTCCATGGAAAATTACAGATTGAAGAGACTAGAAAGTAATGCTACAATAAGCTGACCTCGTCATTCTCTTCAAAATATATCCCATCAACAGCACTGTTCTGCTGAAACTCCCAACCCAGACTGCTCTCCAAAAGCTCCTTGAGTTTTCTTGTCTGCAAGGAGCGAAAGTTAGATTTTCCCTTATAACTGATATTCAACACGTAGCAGCTAAAAGAACAAGCTTTAATGCATTTCAGAGCAGACAAATGTTTTTTTTTGGGTTGTCTATCCAGTCTCTGGGACTTCACTCTGACTAATCTGGACTCAACCTATGCAGTGCACTTGTTTATAGTGGAAGTCTCGTAACGGGAATAATTACATTCACAGGGTCTCGAACTTGGACCCTAGCGGTACCAAGTCACTTACCATTTAGACCAAGCCTGTATTGGTAGCAAACAAATGTTTAAATCACAGATACACAGGCAAGCATTTCTTTTTGGTAAGAACCAAGTGGTATTCCCCAGCCAACAGCTAGAGACTATTCTTCCTGAGGCGTAGAGATCACCAAAATAAATTTTGTCTTTAACAACAAAGTTTTCTCCATACAGGCAGTATTTCTGCCACAATTGCCCCTTACTCTATACTTCAATTCCAGTATTTTTTAATTCCTGATCACAATTTCTTTTTTCTCATTTGTTGGTGTGCAGGGTGGGAAGAAGGTATAACGTTGTGGTGAAGACAGGCTCAGAGCTCATACCCATGACAAAAGATCTCCATCAACAACTGAGGCATCTTGGACCAGAGAAAAGAAATCCTGCAATTCCAGAAAAGCCACAAGGTGTAAATCGCCATGACCTAGAAACTATATGGACATTGTTGTAATGAAAACAATATTCAATTACTATTAGCTGCAACAGCCAAAAATTTGGGCACTTTCTAGTTTAGAAAGATCCAAGGCCTTGAAAGTGAATACATCTTGATTATTGAACAAGAATAGGTAGTCTAAGCTGTCCTCCCCAGAATTCTCATTAAATCAGTTGTCAGTTCTGATAGATCCTTAAGACTGAAAAACCAAAAAACTCTGGCTCTATAACTAGCTTGTACTAATTGAGTAGTGGGCAGAAAGATGGCTGAAGCTCGTTAAAGTATAGAGGTGCTTTTTTTATTTTAAAATAAAATACTTGGAAAAGGATAAGCCATGCCTAAGGCAGGAGAATTTGTCCATATCAATCCAAGTAAAGCTATGTAGAGGAGTCAAAAAAAATCAAAGGGCTTACCCAATGGTGTTGAAATATCTATATGCTACATAACAGAGCAAATCTATGCACTTAAATATTGAATCCATAAATACAACAAACAACCTTACAAAGATGGTACAAAAAGCTATCAGCCGAAAACCAAGAATCATCCAATAATGATGGTCCTCGTTCATCATCACGATCTTTCCGTAGTCCATATTTCAATTGATAGTAGATGACCTTTAGGAACTATATGAATCCATAAAATTTCAAATGTCAGTTCAATGGAAGAAAAAAACAAAAAAGGCAAAGGTGAGCAAAGTTGTTGCTAAGCAAATAATATATTATTATTTTTTCAAGTAGTCACAGCCCTACAAAATAATCCAGTTCAGTCTACATATAATATGGTAATGGATAAATTAAATACCATAAACTTCGGAAAAAAATATCAAAATAAGACAACACCTTAAATATAGTTCAGACAATCTGCAGCTCCTCAAAATTTGTTCACAAATTTTTTCCCTTTCAGGAAAAAATAAATTATTTTGTGCATTTTTCATTCTGATAAGTGATCAAAGCTGTCTGTATATACATATTTCACTCCAATACCATGACACAATGCACAACAGGCAAAAATTGCTGAACAATTATTTCATTGATTCTAGGAACAGGTATGGATATTGATTGGTTCTACTGATCCAAATTCACCAGCCTTCTGTTCCTAATCCTAGGTTTCTCAACAGATACAATTGGAGATTGTCAAGTTATAATATAACATTCAAAGTATTAATTTAATTGTTTGTACCTAAAAGAATAAAACACAGTCCCAAAGTTTACCTTTGTGAACAATTGACTCCGTGTGCGGAAAGGCTGCAAAATATTAGATAAAGTCATGGACATATAATAACGAAATACTTAGCTAATTCTACTTTTATCGACATAGATTTTATAAGTCTAATTCTATCAACATGTATATTATGGAAGACATACCATTTTTCAGCATCTGTTTCAGTATCTTTACTTTGTTTGATGGGAAAGAAAAGAAAACAAAAATATAAATAAGAAACCTAAAATTCTATGGTTCTTTCCAAAAATCATGAATGCATTATTCAATCGGGATATGACAGGAAAGCCAACTCACTGCTTCAGTGCAGCCGAACAGAAGGCTAACCAGGGACTTCCACTGAAGAAATGCTTCTAGAGATTGCCCCATCTACACCATTACAAAATATCATACTCGGTCAAACAAAATCCAAAAATTTAGAAGGAAAGCATGCTTAGGCTGCAATACCAGAAAGGCAATAAATGCAAATTGCAATTCCCCAAGAAGCAAGTCTTCAGAACCTCCATAATCTTTTTCAAGAAGAGTTTCCAACAGTTGCGTCTGAGCAGACCAACAAAGGAGCAAGCACACAAGTCAGTGAACGAAGGCCAGAAATGTTACAGTAACATTGCTCAAACTTTATCCCATTTTTTCCGATAAAAAAAAAAAATTGTTATGTGACATATACCTTGTCAAGATTCAAAGAAGTAAGTTCTTGTCCCTGTAAACCCTTGCGTTTTATAACACGAGGAACAGATGTATAGTAGCATCCTTTCCTCTGTGACTTATCAACCGACTTTGCAAACTTACTAGCCTTCACTTGCTCGTCTAGTGCTTTCTCCATTGGTGTTTTAGGAGTGTTTCCAACTATCCCGTTCTCATTCACAATATTGATTTCCCCTCCAATGGGCTCTGCTCATAAAGTTAACAGTTTGTAAAATTTGATATAGTGCAAAACAGGAAGTCAGAAGAAACGTACAATGTCACTGAACCATTTAACACAAAGAGCAATGCAGTTATTTAAATATAATACCTAGCTTTTCTATGATGCTCTTTGTAATAAAACTAGATAATCGCTTCCAGTCAACATGGTGGTTAAGATTGTATGGCCCAAGTTGTCTGTCAAACTCCAAATTTTTAACTGCTTGACAGTATCTTTCCTCCTAGAGGGAAAGTGAAGAAAACCAAATGAATAAGTACCAGTCATAGAACTCAACACATAGAAAATAAAATGGAATTGACACGATACATTAATTATGTTTCCATTTTCACAGAGATATTAAGCCTTTCCCACACCTTTTATAAGGCCATTTGGTGGAAATGAATAAATAGAAAATAGTCACAATCAGAAAAGTTTTTTTTAAAAAAAAGTACAAATATTTCCTCAATAAGTTATTGCTAGATATATTTTGCTAATTAGCATGACAGAAAATAAAATTAGCACCAATTTGATGGATTATCAAATGCTTTTTCTGTCTCTTTCACAAAAATAATCAAGATCAATAAAATAACTACAAATCCACAGGTTTCCGTATTTCCTTAGAAAGACCTGAATTGACCAAGTCAACATAAAATTACATTGTCGACAAGACAGCTATCTGTCTTTATATTTATCTTATTATCTCACTAAATAAACGGAATAATTTAGAAAAATTATTCATAGGTATATATAATGAACAAATACCTCTTCCTCAGATACTTTGACTAGCCTTTCCTCTTGCTGGTCCCACGTGCGAACAATTACCTGAGTGGAGATGAGACATAAATCAGATAATACTATTGGGATATAAATTATCATGAACTTTGTTTCCATTCATAGGGTGTTCATATCATAAACAGGTTCAAGTCTTCAACTAGGTAGCCATTGTTTAGCCTTGACCAATCCATTTAAGGTGAAGAGTATCACTAAGATGGTATGTTATACACAAGGTATTAAATACATGAAGTTCAAGGTTTTATTTCATTGTCATTAAGTAAGGAAGACAGAGGTGGTCAAATAGGACAACTTCTAGCCATTAACTCAGGGAAAATGCTAATCACATTGCTTTGTTTCTGCAACAGCTCCCTACAATGTTGGTCACAAATTAATGCATAAAGGTAGTTCTTTCGAAAATCTTTCAGTCCTTCATATATCTAGGAAGTTTTCCATTAGTTAATATTAAAACAAAATTTAAAAGATTGTATCATCTGATAACCTATCAAGAATCTGAGGAATTTAAGACAATTTTAATTGACATCTTAAAAAATAAGGTAGTGGCTATTAGTAAAGCTAAAAAAAGTTACACCAACCCACAGATATTTTCTTTGTTTAAACTTCAATGGTTACAAGGTGTTTAGTGGTGAAAGGTGCCCTTAAGGCACTAGGAAGCAATAAACACTTTGAGAAGCATGCAACCGGGTGAATCAATTAGCTAAAATAAAGAAAAAAAAAAGCTAAAAATATGCCAACAGACACATAATTATGAACTCTTGTAAGCTCATAAAAACATTTCACTTTTTTTTTGGGACCATAACAACATTTGACATATAAATTAACTATTCAAGCTTAAAAATGATCAAGTCATAAGCCATAATAATCATCAAGTTGAAGATTATAAAAACGCTTGAATTGAAAGCTGAGAAAATAAAAGATAGCATATATCTTAGAGGATGACACACTAATTTTCAAGACTCCCAAGAGCCAACATCAAGAAAGATTCCGATAAACACATTTTAAAGCAAATTCTGAAGAATATAGGTATTGCTTAATAAACCCAGGCCAACCAACTTCTGTGCTTGAACTGTCCAATTATAAGTTAAAAAGCTAATTAGGACATCAAGATATAGTGCCCAGCTTGGTATTTAAGCCTTTTTTTGACCCATCTTGGTATTTATAGATAATTAAACTAGAGAGTAGAAAAAGATCAATTTTAATACTTCTGAAGGGCCAACATCAACAAAGAACCCAATAATTGGTGAGAACTCCTTGCCATCCCTGAATGAAAAAAAAAATGCAAAATAAAATAAAAAGATAATACAACTTAAATGAAGTAAACAGTGCAAAAAATAATTTACATATAAGATGTCAGAGGAAAGAAGTATAAGCAATTATATCAACAACAAATAGTGGTAAAAATACTTATTATTTTACGATCAGCAAGACATAATAATATAAAGACCATAAATAAGAGTAATTTTCTTCAATGTTATTATCCAAAAACTGTATATACACCGATTCTCGCATTTCCTCTTTTTTTCTTCCAAGTTATAGAAGAATATCTCTGACTCTTGCCAACAAAAAAGCTCGTTGTATGAATGTTATTAGTCCCTCCCTTCATATATTGGTAGGTATGAATGCACAATTATCATCAACCACTAGAGATCTCTATTCCTTCAAAATTACTGCTCTAGTCTGACATTTTTCAAGCTAACGGACCTCTCCCAAAATGTAAAAGCTCATTTGCTAGAGGAAGAGTTGGAGTAGAATAATATGAAGCATGATCTTACCTGCTTGAGGAACTATAATACACAAAATGAGGGCCAGGAGGAATCATCTTGATACCCTTAAAAGCTGGTCCCACAGAAAACATCTGCCATAAGGAATCATCTGTGTCAGACGAAGTTGAAAGCAACAATAAAGGAATTTTTTTTTTTAAAAAAAAAAACACAAGTTTCGTGGTTCCACTCCATTTATTTATACCAACAAAAAGCAATTAAAACGAAAAACTTTTGTACAGCACAAGAATATTAAAGGGCATGACCTCTACACTGTACCTGAGAAAAATCAGGTTAAAATAGCCATCCTTAATTCTTCCTATCAGTAGCATTATGCCCTTCTGATATCTACAATTTTTAACATGCCAACATAAATAAAATCCAGATTTTCAAAGTTAACTTCTGTAATCTCCTAATCACTCCAGCATAAACAAGGCATCTTCATCAATCAAACACAAAGTCCATCTATTTGTAAACTAAAAACTATGCACAGTAAACAAGTAAGGAAAATGATAACAAATAATCTTCTAGTGCATATTGAGCTAAATATTCCATTGAACAGATGCAGTTAAACCTCCAGCCAAACAGAAATTTGACCGAAAACAAAACTAAGGAAATATGTAAAAAAATGGAAGACTCATTTGCCTGTGTATCGATTCCGACGAGGGTGTACTGAGGAACATCGAGGAGGAGAAGAGTGGCTCCATGTTTCACAAGCTCTAACGCTGTTTCAGGATCCATATTTCAAAATTTGAAGCTTCGGTTTACTGTTCGTGTTTACCGTCGAGAGCTTCTTCCTTCTTAGCTTTGCAGAATGGTCCGGAGTTCAAAAGCGTCTTCTTTCTTCAGCATTCTAGACTGTGATGTGCCTTTCAAGTTTAATTTCACTTTTGGTCCTCAAACTATTTTTTTCATTTTGGTCCTCAAATTATGGGGCCAGTTTCATTTTGGTCCTAAAACTATTTTTTGTTCCATTTTAGTCCTCAAACTTTCACAATTGTTCTGCTTTAGTCCTCACTTTCATATGTGTTTCATTTTGGTCCTCAAACTTATAATAAGTGATTTAGCAAAGAGAGAGAGAGAGAGAAAATTTTCACTCTTTAAAAGAAAAATTAACTATAAATTTTTCAGTTTGGTCCTCAAGCTTATAATAAGTGATTTGGCAATAAGAGATGGAAAATTTTTCACTTTTTTAAAGAAAAAGGGTAAATTACACTTTGGTACCCTGTTTTATGGACCGGCTTCACTTTGGTATCATGTTCTTTCAAAAGTGACACTTTGGTACCATGCTCTTTGCACCGTTAACATTTTTGTACCATGTTCTTTCAAAAGTGATATTTTGGCACCTTGCTCTTTGCACTGTTAACGGTACCAAAGTGAAATCAGTCTATAGAATAGGGTACCAAAGTGTTAAAGGTGCAAAGAACAGGGTACCAAAGTGAAGTCGGTTCATAGAACAAGGTACCAAAATGTAATTTATCCAAAGAAAAATCAATCATAAATTTATCTCCAATTTTTTACTAAAAATAAAGATTTTTCTTTCTCACTTTGTCAACTCGTTTATTATGACACATATAAGTGAAACAATCCACCACAACTTTCTAGGTTAGAAATAACGATAGAAATTAGATGAAATCACAATTTGGGGACCAAATCAAAATAGAAAATAGTTTGAAGACCAAAGTGAAACTAATCCCATAATTTGGAGACCAAAATGAAACTAATCCCATAGTTTGAAGACCAAAACGGAACAAAAAATAGTTTGAGCACCAAAATGAAACTAACTCCATAATTTGAGGACCAAAATATTTAACTTAATATTTTTCAAATGTTATTTTGAAATAAATAAATACAATATTGTTTACCAAATAAAATACAATATTATTTTATTATATACTAATATTAATATTAACAAGATCAATTTATTGAATTTTAAAAATTAAAAATTTAATATTAAATTTTCTTGGTTATCTCAATTAATTTTGAATAAATCTTTGTATTATAATTTTAAATAATAGGAACTAAAACTTAAATATTTACACAATATAAGGACTTTATTATAAAAAAGAAAATTTTTGGGACTAAATTAAATGTTTGGTCAGAGTATAAGGATCAAATGGCTAATTTTTTCAAAGTTTTTTTTTTTGTTATAAAAGGAATTTTCAAAGTTTTATTCTCTCTCTTTATCAGGTAAGTAACTTACAGTTGTTCTATTAGCCTTTTAACAAAAATATCTGTCTAAAGGATTAAAAGTGTGTTTGCATGCACAAGGAGTTCTTTTTTTTTTTTCGTAGAAGCATGCACAAGGAGTTCACTTGCTTATATATGTTCCACAGACCACACGGGTAATTAATTTTCACACTTCGAAATGTTTACAATAAAAGATTAAAAGGAGACCATTTGTATACCTTCACAGGTCAAACTAATTTGGAAACTTATGCGATTACCCCAAAAAAAAAATCAAGAAGAATCAAATATGTTGTTTTGGAGATATCACTTGGTCTAGACTCAAGGTTACAAACCAAAAATCACATAAAAACCAACAATCTCAATTGAAAATTATAGAATAAACTAACATTTTAGTGTCTATAACCGAATTGACAACTCAATGTTTGAAATATTAAACATGCAATTTAATCTATGAAAGAATTAAATAATATATTAATTAATAATTAGTTCATACAAAAACTAACAAATATACTTTTTAGTTCTTTCAAAAGTCAAAATATATATTTCAATATTTTAGGATATCATCATGATCTTTCAAAGATTAACTTATTAATTTACTCAAAATTATAAGAAAATAAAATGTCTACGCCAGCAGAATTTTCAATTAGTTTTGAAATTTTTTCTTGACTTCACTCTGAAACTGTTTTTTTTTTTATACAACACTCTGAAACTGTTAAATTTACTAATATCTTGTTTTTCTCTCCTTTATGTCTAGTGACATAAATGTCTCAAAAAAGATACCTGCAAGCTTGACACTGCAAGTTCTGCAGAAAGGAGAGAAATACATCCGTTGCTAAAAATGGGCGTGACTGCACTTTTTTTATCTGATCAACAATTGAGTGAAGACTAAAGCATCTATCCTTAATACACCATCCAATGAAAAGTTTACAGTTCTATAAAGCACAAGAATCTGGTAATATATCAAGAAAACAAACATTAAAAACCATGTTCAAATCATATCAACATAATTAACTGTATATTTCAGCTTTAAGTTCCACTTGGGGGCTGCGAATATCTTCTTGGCTTTGAATTAATCTGATCTCTAAACTAGTTGACTGAGGATCATGTCCTACTCTTTTGTAGTCATTGACCGTCCTCCGCAAAACTGCCTGCATTTTTTCGGGGTCAAATAGCTGTTAATCACCCATTATTCACAGATTAAAGATTTTAAGCTAAAATACATAAAACTTTCTTGATTTTGTACAAATAATCCCTATTGTTAATTTTTTATTTCAAAAATAAGAAAATTTTAGTCTATTTATTACAATAATTAATTTAATTTCGAATCAATGCCATAGAAATTAAAATCTTAACAAAAGGAGTCTTTTGCACATAATCAAAAGTTTAGAGGGACTTTCATCACTTTTCAAAGTTCAAGGAGCTTTTGCACAGTGACTAAATTTCAAGGGGAGTTTTGTGCAATTTAGCCAAGCTTTTATTCACTAATGTTCAAGGTAAAGTTTTTTAGTTCTGGAAAATAATGTCTTGGTGTTGCAGGCAAGAGAATAAATCATCAGAGAAAAATGCACAATATCAAATGATTGAAGGCTCTCCATTTGTGAAGCAACACTTGCACAATATTATGGGAGGATGAACAGGATCAATGCCAAATGAAAGAAAAAAGATACCTGCAAGCTTGACACTGCAAGTTCTGCAGCCGTCTCAAGATTGTCCGGGTATTTCTAGAATGCACAAACAAGTACTTTGGGTAAATATTATGACATTAACAGGCAAAAAAGCATATTTTAAAGCCTAAAATGTTTAGCATAGGCATTACATTGCTCCAACCAAGAAGGAGAGCAGTCATGAGATCTCCTGTACCCTATAACATCCAACAAAAAAAGAAGCTCCAGTTATTGATCATATGGAGGCAATTCTAAACAAACGCTATTTATAAAAAAATAAACACTTATGAGTTAAGAGTTAAGACAGAACATGGACAGTGATGAACCATGAAATTAGTTAGTAGTAGGTGATAACTTCACCCAAGGGTGGAGGTAAGGGTCACTCCTTTTCTTTTTAACCAAAGGAGGAGCAAGATAGCTTTCGTGGAATTAAAAAATGTGTTTATTAACTATCGAGTATTGACAATTGTTAGGCAAATATAAAATTGAAAATCCATAGGCCCCACAGAGCTCCAAATAAGCTACGACCTTCATTTTTGTTTTCTTATGGCATAGCACTGTAAACAATTATCTTAACACAAAACAAACAATAATTTTAAAAGTTAACGAACTATTCATACCGTGAAATAAGCTGGAATTTGGGGAATTACAATCTTAAATTGCTTGGGAGGCTGTTCCTGTCACACCAAGGTAATAGAAGCATAAGACATTACCAATAGATAAGATTTCAATAACTGAATATAAAATCTAAAGTGTGTAAAAAAGTTGTGAGGAAAAAAAATGTGAATCATAGTTCTACATACAAACAGAGATATTATTATCTACCTGTGACAACTGACAAGCAAGTACTATTAATGAATATCGCCACTCAAATCTCACAAATTATTAAAAAAAAAACATTATAATGAATGGAAGAATGCGAGACATATAACCTACCTTTTCTTTCTTATGGCTGCCTATCAGGAGAAGTTTGCCATCTATATTAATACTTGTAATTACAACCTGAAAGAATTGACGGCAACAGAATTTAAATTGGCATTCATTGTACAGTAGTTTTTTGTGATATAAGTAAATACATGTTCATGACAACAAATGCAAGTACACAAATATGTAGACACTCATAGAGAAATAGGTCTGTTTCTACTACTTAGAATTAACATTTGTAACACAGATTCAAGCTTAATTGTTTGTCTGTGACTATGCACCCCTGCAGATATTGACACACTTCACTCAAAACACAATAAGTGTACCACTTTAGTTTATTGCTTTCTTTAACCAGACTTCAATATCGTATACAGATAAAATCCACTTTCAATATAATATACAGATAAAACCCACAATTTTCATAAAGTGAAAGATTAAATGGAATTTTATAATTATTATATGAACTGCTGAAACAGACCTCACTCAGACTGCTAGAATGCATCTTCAAGAGTATTCAATAATTGAACATTCTTCACAGTTTATTCATAAATCCCTTTAGAAATCATAATACAGAACTAGGAAGGTATGTAAGATATGCAGAAAAACGCCTAAAAATAGGCAAATCCAGTAATACAATAAGTCCCCTTAGTTATTCGAGGCACTAGGAATCTCCCAAGCACTCCAAACTAAATTTCCACCCTCCTCCCCCTTCTCTTTCTATTACTCCCGTAAACCCTTTCCCATAACTGAATTACTAAAACCCAAACCCTTTTACTCACAAAGTGTCTACTATTCCAAACACTCACTCATTACTCTCCTGTTCTGCACCAACCCACTTATGCTTCCTAGACAAGAACCTCATAAATTTTATTTTGGGCTCAATAGCCCAAAGTATGTAGCTTAATTGTGGTGAGTAATCAATTTGCATAACAAGGAAAATCATAAAGTATCTGCAGTTAATTGGTTACAATGATTAGAGGTGTAGAACAATAAAAGAGATAAGCACTTTGCGAAAGATAATTTGAAAAGGATGAACCAAACTAGAAAATGTCCATGCACAAAGGAAGAGCATTTTAGAACCAAGAGATTTCAATATTAAAAAAACAATTAAAAAAGAGGATATTTTTGTTATACAAGTATAAAAGCAAACCTTCGAAGGTCCAGCTGCATGGAAGTTGTTACAAGCTTCCCTGCCATCTCCATCAGATTGAATCCTGAGACAAATACACCCGTTAAGCAAACAGAGAAGATATTTGTAGATTCCCAACAAGTCAACAAATAGAAAAAATAAATAAATAAATCTTTATCATGGTCAATGATGGTGTAGGGAGAAAATAAAGAAAACTGAAGAAACTAATATACATTTAGGTGCAGAAATATTGTCTCAACCACTTTTTACCTTTTTTATTGAAAAATAATTATATGATGAGATAAACAATAAAAATAGAGGACAGGAAATCCTCCCAAACCATGAATAAAAAATTAAACATATCAACAGACATTAGCGTTGGGGCTTTCCAATCCCTTTGAAAATTCACAAGGGACAACCCCCCCCCCCCCCTTCTCCCTTTCTTCCGACTTCCATCTTTAAAACCCATTTGCTCAAACCCATAGGAGGCCATTGGCTGGTACGCAAAGAATTATATTCTCCCTTTTGCTTCCCAAGTCTTTAACCTTAACAGCTAAAAAATGCTCTAGATTAGCTAGGCATAGCCAATGCTCATTATAGATGGCAAACACTGTTCTAAATCTGCTACACCACTTCACAATGCCATATATAGAAGAAAATTATATCTCCGAACTCTGAACTTGATACTTATCACCCAAACATCCAGTGGCATATAGTCTTATTGGCCCATAGTAGATCATTTAATTCCATTAAGTACCAAATTCCAAACAAAAGCCTCTACCTTAAGGGAGCTTGACCTTTCAATTTGAATTAAAAAAGAAAACAATTTAAAGGAATGACAAAGTATATAGTACAAGGAGTATTAACAAGTATGAAGTTAGTTCTGAGTACAATTATTTCCATTTATCACAAATACACCAACACCAGGTCACAAGCATCAGCCAGTGCCAAGGTGCAAATAGCCTACCAACTACCAATTAACATACTGGCACACAAACAGCACCGGCACACTATAAGTTATACCTAGTTGCATGACAATGAATCTATTAACTTACTGAACTGAATTTGTTACATGATTTTAAAGTCTTGTGTTAAACAAAGAAGCAGAAAGACTCGCCTTCACTTGACAATGGAAGAAGGAAATAAAGATCAGGAAAAAACTTAGGTAAAGTTCCATATATCTTTGCTATAAGGTTTCTCCAATCATAAGCTTGATTCACATTCTTTCTCTTCTATGATTGGTTTTACAAAAAGTTGTGTTTAATATTCTCTCTCTACCATGATTGGTCATGTATAAAATTTTTGCCACGTGTCAAATGTTAATTAAAGAACCTTATAGCAAAGATATAAGGAACCTTACTTAAGTTTTGCCCTAAAGATAATTCCAACAATATAGTGGTCTTAGAATATCAATTTGAGAATAGTATAATCTGACTCACTTTTGTTGCAACTCAACACTCGCTAAGAAAGAAAATAAAATAGAGATAGCACGAAGGTCACAGCTCGAAATTGTACTTTCTTTCCAGTATAATACAAACAAGTCAAAGTTATTGATGTCACACTGAGAGTACCGTTAACAACAATATATAAAAAGAATGACCAAAGGCTAAGGTATATCCATTATAAAATTTTGAAGTAAATAATAATTTACCCTCCAGAAGAAGGCAGAAATTTTTATACTGAATCTACAAGCAAAACGAAGCAATGTGCTACCAAGTACCAACGGCACAAATATATCAAAAGAGACAGAAATAAATCACATATAAAACAGGAAAACCTTCAAGCACCTGAACCCTGTCAACAGTTCTGCTTCAAACTGGTTGGGAGTTAACATTGAAGCCACAGGAATAACCTAAGATAATGGGTGCTATTCAGATGTTAAAACAAGCAATCAACTTCTACATTGAAAATGGACCACATAAAAGTAATGTTTGTTACCATTGCATACATAAGAATATATGAAAGCATACATTAATATCTAAATTTCAATGATTAATGATGTAAACTTGGGGTCTACAAATGATAATCCAAAGAAGTCAAAATTATCTACATGGTTAATATTATGTATAGTATTTTCAAACAAGTACAGGAGCATTTTGTTGTGAATCAGTCTTACTTACCTTCTCACGGTAAACTGATACTAACTCTTGAGGGATATAAAGCTTTCCATCATCACCCATCACCGGATCACAAACTGACAAGAAAACACAAACTTTAGAGAAGTGGCAGATTTATAATTCCTGCTTCTCCAGGAGAAACAAGAGCTTCTATGAAGACTGAAAAAGACTTCAGTTGTCATCTTCAACATTGAAAATTTAAAATGGGACAATACAGGCCTGAATTATTAATTGAGACAGAAAAGAAAAGGCATGGTCCCAAATCAGTTGGTTATGATAGTATATAAGTTCAATATACAAGGTTTACCTTTTATGTATGTTTTTGCTCAATTTTCTATAGTCCAGTGTGAACTTTGTAATTTTGTGTGTGTGCCCAAGATTTTATTCATTGACACGGCAATAAAACACTTAAGGTTAGAACTCAACCAAACTTATAGGATATGGTTTGGTTTGGGCTGTTTTATGAGTTCTTTTGGTTTTGATTTGACTTCAAAAATGTCAAAACCAATGAAAACTACTTCAGAGCTGTGATGGGCCTCAAACTGAATTGATCACCCCAATGCTTAAGTGATTTCACTAATCTCACCATATGTAAGTTCAGGGTTTATTGAGCGAAGCTTGCTGACAACTTCCAATACAGTGTTCAGGAAAGAAACTGAGCCAATATAACCTGAAAATACATAAATTAGAACCGAAGCAGAGAATAACAAGGAATAAACTGGTATATTAGTTTTGATAACATAGTAACTGATAGAAAAAAAAAAAAAAAANAAAAAAAAAAAAAAAAAAAAAAAAAAAAAAAAAAAAAAAAGGCGGCTCAGTGCATGAGGCTCCCACTAGGTGGGGTCTGGAGAGGGTCAAGATGTACGCAGCCTTACCCCTGCTTTGCAGAGAGGCTGTTTCCAGGATTTGAACCCGTGACCTCTTGGTCACTAGGCAGCAACCTTACATAGTAACAGATAAAAGAATAAAATATAGCAAAATGATCAGAGTTTCAAATACTTAAGAGATTTTTGCAGGATAGCTCAAGCTAATTATACAAAGTCTATTTGAAATAGATAAATTAACATACTAGGTTTGAGAATACCATCAGAATTCTTGAAAATTTCCAATTCCCTCTAACATAGAGAAGTTCCGAACAACCCAATTCATGTTTGCCACAATCTGAGATTATTACCAACCAAATATAACACCTAGAGAAAATCACACAACCCATACAATTCAAATCACTGACTTCCTTAACAAGTATAAGGCTGAAATTAGTATTTTCCTTATGTCTATAACAAGTGGTTACCACAAGAAAGCATATTATCAAGAGCCAGCAGAAAATGGTCGGGAATCAGGCCAAACTGCAATCTGCCTCCTTCACGAGTTTTACAGGAGGAAAAATCCAAAAAAGCATCCACGACATAATAAACTTTTAATGGCCTTTCACTCCATCATGGGTAATATTGTCACACAATTATGCATTAAGCTTGAAACAGATTGCTGTAACAATGCGTAGAGCAGCGTAGTAGAGCAAACTGCTGTTATATAGTGGTCTTTTTAAGGTTTGTTCTATTGTCATACTGGTTTACAATTCACAAGAGGAGTAGCATACAGTTCAGATTATTCACAATACCTGTTAATAAGTGAGTGTAGTACAATATTTGATTTGCTTCAAGGCCTTCTATTATTTCCCAGAGTTGCTGTCCATTTAAAACCTGACCCTTAAAAGTTGGATATCCTGCATGATTCTCAAATCCATTAAACCCAGATTTAACTGTTATTTTGATAATAATATCATGCCAGAACTTATTCAGAATGACAGATGACATCGCACCATATATCAGGCCTCAGAGAGTCAGAGTCCTGAGACAGAATGAAGTAATAGAAACAGCTTGCCTGTGTGATTTGAAAACTGCACAGAATTAATTGGATCCACATCATAGCCCAATAGTTGTAGCGGGAAGACAGCTGCCTTATTTCCAACATATCCCTGAGAAGAATCAAAAGTGGTCAAAATGTCATCATAATTGTTTTGTCTGTTGAATGAAAGAAACGCTCAGAATTATCCCAAATGTAAACTGGAGAAGGCAAATGAATACAATAAGATGAAGTTTACTGTTCTCTAGGAAGCACTATAAATTTAAACCTTGTATACATTTTCAAAAAAAATTATTAACCTCAGATTTTTACTCAATGACAAAAAACACACACATATATACACAGCTCAAAATCTAATACTTCCTAACATTTTACATGCACATATGATTTATATGAATGAAGTAATCCCACAGTCCACTCAGTTCACAAAGTGAAATTAGGTGTTATGAGAATGGCATTAGCAAAACCTGAACAGTGTGAGATTGAATGCTGAGAACTCGGCCGGTCTCCGATGGAAGAGCAAGGGAAAGAATTGGAGGCGCCATGTCTGAGTTTCTGCGATTCTTATCCCTTTAAATTCAGTTAATCAAAAGACCCAAAAAAGAAAACGAAAACAAAAGGCTACAATCTACAAGTCAACGAAGAAATCTGTATATCGCATAATCATCATCAGCTGATGCTCTTTCGATTGCGACCTTGAATCGAACAAGAAATGCGAGCATAGCCATAAAGAAATTAAAAAAAAGTTAGGAATTTACCAGAAAAAGCGAGTTTCTCGGGAAAGCTTGAATCCGGGTCTGATTAAGAGCAGAGACTGCAACAACATTCAAAGAGCGAATATGGACAATGGAGCGCGGTTTCACTGTTTCAGTCCTCAATAATTAGTCAGAAATTGAGGGAATAATTTAATCGCCTATTCCTAATTCCAATGTGAACGTAATTCTGAATTTCTGATGCGTGGATTTGAAGTCACCATTACTCGAATATTTAACTATTTGTCTATTTGTAAAACTCAGATTTATTGACAAGAGAAGATGACAAACTTGTAGGTGGTAATTTATTTTTAGGGAATAGTACTAATTTTGTCCTCAAATTTTACACCAACTATCAATTTCGTTCCCAAATTTCTCTTACTATCAACTTCGTCCCCAAACTTTACATCAACTGTCAATTTCATCCCCAATCTTTTTTTGCTGTTAATTTCATCCCCAAATTTTACATCAGCTGTCAATTTCGTCCCTGATCTTTCACATTTTCGCCAATTAATTAGACGTTTGCAAATTTCGGAAACCGGCTAGTACAATATGTAAAATTCAGGATCTATCTGTCACCGCGTCCAAAATTCAAAGACCGAGAAGTTAGTTTACTCTTTATGTGTGTGAAGCATTTGTAAATTTTTTTTAATTTACTATTTTTTGTTGTTGTAGTTATTCTAAAGGCTTATTAAGGAGGCTCGAGAAATAAGGATACCAGAAAAAAAAATATTTTTATTACAAGGGTTAGGGATAGAGACAAATATTTTGGTAGTCTAACACACAAGAACATGTTCAAAATTCAAGATAAATATATATAAAATTTTCAAGATAGTATCAAAATATATTTTAAAATGTAATATTTATGCTTTATTGATAAAATATAAGTTTGAAGTTAAAACTCGTTTAGTTTTTTGCCAAAGTTAAAACTAAATTAGCTGAAGATATTTTATTCTTTAAAATAAAATAAACATAACATTAAATATAAATGATTTCATTGTATTATTTTTAATATCTTAAGACTCATTTAATACTTATTAAAGTAATCCAATTTTCTTTTCAAGTCTCAAAACATTTGCCAAATTAAACAATGAAAATTTAATGGAATTGGTTAAAAATTTAAAAGCAAAAAGTGTTGTTTTCCTTTTTTTAGATGGCCAGATGTTATTTTCATTTTCAAGTCCCAACATATTGAGAGTAATTTTTTTATTTTGTTCTTGAACCATTTTTGACATTATTTTGCAGCAAAGTTTCTCAGTTCTTGATAGACCAGATCAACTAACATGGAAACTTTCAGCAGATGGCAAGTATTCGGTGTCACAAGGATACCATTTGCTTCTTCAAACCCAAGAAGCGTCATTAATAGCTACTACATCCAATTCACTGGGATTGGATGTGGAAGCTTGACCTCCCTCCTAAATTCTTGCTCTTTCTCTAGAGATTAATTCATGGAGCTGTTCCTACTACTACAATCCTGCGGTTGTTGGAGATTGTGCCCTAGGGCCAATCATTTTATTTGATAAATATGTTGTGAACATATTATTAATTTATGGAAGATAAATTAATGTGTTGTCATATTATTTGCATGTTTACTATGATAACGTCCATGATTAATTATGAGATAATTAATCTAAAATTGTCCCTGGTCGATTATTTTTGTGGGAGCAAAAATGAACTAAGACCAGCATGACCTCGGTGCATGAGATGCACGCACTAGATGCTGGGACGAGAGTCATGGTGCAATTACGTAAGGTGGTTAC
>QANZ01040688.1:0-18684 GCA_003254925.1 Chamaecrista fasciculata | reverse complement strand
AAAAGATTGACTAAAGATATTATGGTAATATCTTAAATCAATATTGTTTGAAAATAACAAATTAGTTATAACTACCTAAGAGTTAGGTTTGTTATTTTAATTTATTAAATTCCAACTAAAATCCTATGGACTTGGCGCATGAGGCTAGGATCTTTTGGGAAGATTTGATCTTCCAATTTGATTCTCCAAGATTGCATTTGAATTCAAATTATAATATTAAGGTAATATTATAATTAGGAATTCAAGTCCTAAAATTATGATATTATTGTAATCTCATAATTTAATAATTTGATAATCATATAATTTAGGGATTCCCTAATTATAATTATCAAAACCCTAAAGCCTATATATACTTAGCAAAGTCGACTTTCCTCTATACTCATGACCCTTGAGAATTTCGACTTTCCTTAGCCAATACACAAGAGCAAAATTCGATTTTGGCTTTTGGTGAAGAGAGAAAACACAACCCTAGTTTTACTAGAGAGAGAAAGTGGCGCAAACCCTAAAAGGAGTTTTAGAGTTTGTGACAAGGTTGTGTGAGATCAAGAATAAGATTCTTGATCTAGGCGCCATCTAGTTCTTAAAGTTCAAGAATTGTTCTTGAATCCAAGAACATCGTAGATAAGGTCCCGGTTCACTTGGAGAAGTGAAGGAGGCTAGCACCTAGGCATCTACCAAACTGTTCGTGTGGATTACCGCTGGAGGGAGCACACTCGGAGTGGACTCCTCATATTCGTAAACACAAAGAACTGCCGATCGATTTGGGTAAAATTCTGTTCCTTATACTGATACAGATCCATATAGCGGATTCATTGGGAAAGAAGTCGCCATGTTCCTTGTTTTATTATGTTTTGGTTTAAATTTTTAAATTTATATCCGTTTCCGCTGCGTTGTGTGCATGGTGATTTCCCAACATTGATGTCATACGAGATGATAACTCGTCTCAAGGAAATGTTCCGATATTATATCAGACAAGATAGATATGAGACCACTAAGGCACTCATGTCTTGCAAGATGGCTGAAGGTGCATCTGTTGGTTACCGCGCCATGAAGATGAGAGGGTACATAGATCACCTTGATAGGCTGGGATTTCCTATTCCTCAAGAGTTTGCACCAGGTGTGATCCTCTGCTCACTGCCCAAAAGCTATGACCCCTTTATCACAAGCTTTTACAAAAGAGGAACAGAGAAATCAGTTTCTGAGCTGCATGGGATACTCAAATCGGTTGAGGTGTCCATGAATCAGAAAAGGGAAAGGAAAACAAAGGGCGAAAGAAAGAGGAAGGGAACCGACCTGGATGGTGAGACCAAGCCAGAGGACGGCCCTCATCAAGAACCTGCCAAGGAGGCAAAGCCCTCAGAGGAAGTATTCTGCTCTTTCTGTCAAGTGTCAGGACACGCGATGAGAAAGTGCAAATACTACTGGGAAGATCAAAAGAAGAAGAAGTGTGTTATGCCCTCTACTTCAGGTATCTTTGTTATAAGTGTTATTTTTCTACTTAAACCACTTAAGTATTGGATACGATATGTGGTTCTCACATTTGATGTGCAGGGTCTTCAGAGACGGTAGAAAATGAGAACGGGAGCGAGATGGACCTAGAAGTGGACAGTGGAGCAAATGTTGCTGCTATTGATGCTATAGGAACATGCGAGCTTGGATTGCCCCTTTCGGGCTAAGTTTATTGTTATTCTTTAAAGTTTAAACATTGTTTTCTCCTTATGAGGATAAGGAAGATTTTATATGTGTAAACATTAAAGAGTGGTTTCTACTTTAATAAAATAATGTTTATTTGCTTATATGATTTGCAAAGGTAATCATTATGTCTTAAACTAGAACAATAACAATATTTATAACATCGATACAAAAGGATTAAAGATTGTCAAATCTAATCCTATAAATACTTTTGGCAATTGACATTTGACCACACAAACAAGAAACGCCTTGAGAAGCTTCATATAGATGAACTTCTAAAGCTCAGATGATTTGGAATCATATGATGCTTGCGAGCCTTGTTTAAAATGGAATAATGACAAGAAGCGTTCTACTTACTCACCGCAGTAATAGAATGTCTGACTTAGTGGGAATCATACATGGTTGATGTATGTGGACCCATAAGCACCCAAGCTAAAAGTAATAACTCTTACTGACTGCTTCAAGAGGCTAGATCTACGGCTACCTTTTGAAAAGAAGTTTGAGCTCTTTTGAAATAGAGATTTCAAAACGAAGTAGAGAACTAAATTGACAAGGGAATCAAGGTCCTTCGATTCAATCAAAGGACAAGGATTTGTGTCAAGATTTGGCTAATCATCCTAGAAGCTGTGAGATAGTCTCACAACTTGCTCTTCCTGAAACCCCATAGTGGATGGCGTTTTTCAAGAAGAAGTATCAAACCCTATTAGATAAGGTTCGATCTAAGATGACTCAAACAGATCTTCCATCATCCTTAAAAGGGTGTGCTCTAGAAGCTGCTGACTTCACACTTAACCATTTCGTCTAGAAGACGCCATATGAGATATGGGATGAGAGGAGTCTCATGATGTCTTATTACGAATTTAGGGACATTAGGTTTATGTTTTGCAGTGGGCTAACGATAAACCGTCTCTAAAAACTCTCAAGTGTATATTTGTGGGATACCCCAAAGGGAATATCAAGTCTGCTACCCACCTGACAACAAAGGGGTTTGTAGTCAGAGGTGGATACCCTTTTAGAAAGGGGATCCTTGTTTCCAAAAGAAACAGTGGGAGCAAGATGAATCTTGAAGGAGTTCAAGATCCACAAAACACTTCAGAGGCACAGACGGAAACTAGAGAAGATCCGCAACGTGTTGTGGAAGCTCCTCTAAAACATAAGGACAACGAAGTTCTGATAGAACACGTTCTCAATTTCAAAGATGGGGATCTTTGATTATTGAGAGCAGGGATGTGTTGCTCTAGGAGCGTGGTGAGCCCGCCACCTATCAAGAAGCTTTAATCATTGCTTTGATGAAGGCACCAAAGGAGTTTGGCTTCATGCAAAACCTTGATGGGTCCTGTGTTTACAATAAGGTTAGTGGGAGCACAATTGCAGTCTTGGTGCTGTATGTCGTGAACATATAGCTAGTTGGAAGGCGTATTACTATCTTGAAGATTGAGAATCTTAGATAGATAAATCACTTTCAATGAAGGATATAAAGGAAGCTGAGATCTATGGAGATAGTTCTCAGGGAGCTTCTTAAATTGAGGCAAGAAGTACATTCTTGGATAAGATACTGAAGGAGTTCGGTATGAGAAAAATTCAAGAAGGAATTCATGGCGATGAATCAGGAATTGGTCCTTTGCAAGAATCAGTGTTTCCTGAGACACATGATGAGCAAGGACACATGAGTGGCATCCCTTATGCTTCGGCAATAGGATCCATCATGTTGTACTAGACTCAATATGTCGTTTGCCCTATAAATGATGAGCTGTGACCCTGTTGAGGTTCACTGGAAAACTATCATTAAGGTCTTTAAGTACTTGAGAAGCACTAAGGACAAATTCTTGGTTTATGGTAGAATTAATGTGTAAAGTGGTTACACAGAAGCCCATTATTCAAGCCAACCAAGATTGATCGCAGTAATGAAATATGTATTCCCTGAACAGTAAACATCGTAAGTTGGAATGGTTCCAAGCGGAACACGATTACTGATTCTACAAGAATGGGTTAGTCGCGTGGAGACGCAGACTGTAAAAACTAGTGTCTGAAGTATGCTTAATAGTCATCCTGGAGAGACAAGAAGACGCCTAAGCGGGAAGGGGTTCCCCACTGACATTCTGACAGTGATGTACTCAAACAAAATCACCTGGAGATGGTGATATTAAGATATGAAAAGTAGCAGTTGAGGATTTTTGCCAGTCCTCTTGCGAAACCCCAGCACAGGTTTTACATGAGCATCATGTAACGTCAAGAGGGAATTAGACACATTAATGGATGTTCCTAGGGGTAGGAATAGTTTGATTAATGATTGTACCTAGTGCAAGTGGGAGTTTGATGGAGATTATGCCCTAGGGCCAATCATCCTATAGATATGTTTGGAACATATAAATTAATTTATAGAGATAAATTAATGGTTATCATATTATTAGCATGTTTACTATGATAACAATCCGTGATTAATTGTGAGATAATTAATCTAAATTGTCCTTGGTCGCTCATTCAAGTGGGAACTCGAAATGAACTAAGACCAGCCTGACCTCGGTGCATAGAGATGCATGCACTAGATGCTGGGACGAGAGTCATGGTGCAATTGTGTAAGGAGTTACAAATTGCTGGACCGACTCGGAGAGTTCTGCATGGGTTTCAGTCATTAGCTGGTCTCTCCTGTACGCCTGTCATGATGCCCTTAGACCTGAGGTCTTGACTATTCCGGCGTTGCAGTTGTCAAACTTTGGCTTAGTCTAACGTTACTCGTAATAGGGTAGCCATAAGGGCTGAGTACGGGTTTGGTTGATTGTCGTGCTGAGGAATGTGGTTGACCTAGATGGAATTTTGTCCCTCATAGAGATGAGAGATATTTAACTGGCCCCCTCGATGAGTCTGTCCAAGGAATGTGTGGCCACACTGGAAATTGGGACTTACTCAGGGAATCGAGAAAGTTGAGGTTTGGATTTTGGATGACTTTCCCATGCCTAATCCATACCAAAATATCGTAGGACAAAAAGGGATCTAGACAAGGTGGTACTAAGGTTAAGTCGTTTTGGGGTTAGACGATAACTCACGTGTTTTGGGTAGTAGTGATGGCTTGCTAGAGTCCGCTCTCGACTTGTGAGTCATGGAGATGACTTACGGCACACGTGGGGCCTGCTGGGTCACACACGAGCAGGAACCAGATGCCAAGCTGGGACACGAGTTAGGACTAATTCGTGGGTCACACATGTGACACCGTTTAAGACATAATTGATTGTGTTGGGACATGAAGTCTTGTCTTAAATAAATATCTACAGATATATGATATTTGAATTTGTGGGACAAATTTAAATATATATATATATATGATAATTGTTAAATAGATAATTGGATTAGGCTATTTACAATTATATTCCTATTTATAATATTAGGGAATTATAAATTGGATAATGTTCCTAAGAGTTAGGAAATTATTAATTTATTAAATTCACTAATATTGGGAAATATAGGATGAGGTTGGCGCCTCATTATACAAAAGGGATTTAATTAATAAAAATGTTTTATTAATTAAAATCATGGCTTGAAATTTGAAATTCAAATAGATTTGATCTAGATTTCAAATGATTGAATTAAAAATATAAAGGTAATATTTTAATTCAAATATTATAGGGCAAGTCGAATTCTAGGTCCAATTGGATTTAAAATATTAATGTAATATTTTAATTCAATAAACTAGAATTCAAGATTTAAAAAGATTGACTTAAAGATATTATGGTAACTCTTTAAATCAATATTGTTTGGAAAATAACAAATTAGTTATAACTTCCTAAGAGTTAGGTTAGTTATTTTAATTTATTAAATTCCAACAAAAGGAAAGGGGAGAGGCGCATGGCTTGAGAGATCTTGGAAGATTTGATCTTCCAAATTGATTCTCCAAGATTGCATTTTGAATCCAATTTTAATATTATGGTAATATTTTAAATTGGAATTCAAGTCATATAATTTTGATATGGAGATATCATAATCTTATGATTTGATAATTATATAGGCATTCCCTAATTATAATTATCAAAGTCCCCAAACCCTATAAATAGGAAGCCTAAAAGTCGACATTAACAACACAACAACACAAGAATTGGATTCTTGGAAGAGAGATCACAAAAGGGTGAGAGCCTCATGCACACTTGGAAGTCGACTTTAGTCTAGTTCTTCACAAGAGAAAATTCGATTTTGCTCTTGGTGAGGAGAGAGAGAAAAATCGCAGCTTGGTTTCCTAGAGAGAGAAAGTGGTGCACAACTCTAAAGAGTTTAGTTTTGTGTGACAAGGTTGTGTGGGATCAAGAATTAGATTCTTGATCAAGGCGCCATATAGTTCTTGAAAATTCAAGAAGAGTTCTTGAGTTAAAGAACACCGTAAATAAAGGTTCCGGATTCACTTGGAGAAGTGAAGGAGGCTAGCACCTAGGCATCTCCAAAACTGTTCGTGTGGATTACCGGCGGAGGAAGGACGCGTCACGTGGACTTCTAGGATACGCCCCGTTCAACTAAACCGATTGAAACTCGAGAGGTATACCACTATCTAAAAGTTTTAAATTCAGCTAGCGGATCCGTTCAGGAATTCTAGGCCCTTGCGCGTTTTATATTTAAAGTTTTAATTATGTTTTTGCTTCCGCTGCGTTTAGGCGCCCGTGAATTCCCCAACACTTTGAACACTTAGAGCGTCATTGGCATGCTCTTCAGGGGAGGGATTTCTAGGACATAAAGTTTCCTTCGTTGGGTGAGAACAATTCTCAAACTACAAAACCAGTCAAGGAAGTCTGGAGCTTCCTTCGTTGGGTGAGAACAATTCTCAAATTACGATACCAGTTAAGGAATTTTGTCCCAGACAATTTATCCTTCTCAAGGATAGGTCGCAGTGATAACGTTGAAGTATTGTTTGTCATTCATTCTACAACTAAGATGTGAAAAGTTTAATTACAGAAAAATAAATATCCACCATTTTATAAAACCCAGTAAAATTTATTATTAGTGGCTAAGACCCATATTTCACCAAAGTTTACTGTCGCGTAGGCGATCATGCACCCTTAGGCTATTTAGGTAGGTAACTCTTTACCAATCACATCCTATGTGACTCTTAGATCATTATGGGACTGTATCATCATATGATACTTATTATGGCATGTTTATCCCATCTAATGCCTTGAGGTCCAAAACCGTTTTGATAACCCCATCAAGTCACACAATAAAACATGTGAATGGCTAGGTCCAAAACAACGAGGCCGAGGCCCAACCCCATATCATCAAGGCCCAACTAAACACGTGTCGCGTAGGCGATCACCGCATCCAAAGAACCAAGATTTCAATGGGCGTCGCGTTGAAACTCCCATTCACCCGTGTCTCCTCAAGATCAAGGCAGATACGTGTCGCGTAGGCGATCACTGCTCCACGATGAACAAGATTTTAACAGGGTGTTTTATTGACGGCATTAAAACTTAAGATTTTCTAAAAGGGTTTGATTTTTAAAAGGTTCCATTTTATAGTTTAATTTTAAAACTCCTTTTAAAATTAAACGAGTCATGCCACATGTTTATTTCCCCATGTATCACATACATATAAACATGTGCACGGATTTTGTATCGTATACAAAATCCCACGCTCGTATCGTATACGTGGTTGTAGCGTAAAATTTAAAGTAGCATGTTAAAATTTCGCACCCTAAGCATACATCTAGCGCATTGTATCACATACAAACTAAATGTAAAAACATACCGTGTTTAGATATGGCCCATCTACCCTATAATTCTCCCAAGCCAATGAGAGAATTTTTTTAAAAAGAAAAATAAAATTACAAAGGATAAACCCCAGTTACATTGAGGTATAAACTGAAAGTAAAATTACAATAGAGTAGGGAGACGACACGCAGGCCGTATTTACCAAAAACCCTAGAGCCATATCCAACACCACACAATGCACATATGAACAATTCATATAATTATGTCAAACACGGCATACAACAACACATATCAAAAACCATTTTTAAAATGTGTGCAATTTAGGGTTTGTGCAATTTTAACATGCCTTTCTTGAAATTAGGCCTTTCTATCAATAATTATAAAAACCATGAATCCCATTCAAGAATTTAAATTATTGACCCAAAAATTTTTAAAATTCATAATTTTAATAAATTTTCAGCCACCCCACTATAATTATAATTAAAACAATTTTATTTATAATTATATAGGGATTTCGACTTTAGGCCTTAAATTCAAGAAAAATTTACCAATCAATCCTATTGATTCCATATGTATCATATACATATAATTTGCACCTTTTCGTAGATTGAGTTTTTAAGAAAACTGTTCGGGGGATTTTTCGTGAAACCAAACATGTGATTGAAAGCGGTAAACACACATATCATACATCATATGTACACAAAAACCGTTTTAAATCCAGGACTAGCGTGGCTCTGATACCACTGTTGGGAATTCAAGGCATAAGAACGCAGCGGAAGCAAATGTAAAATATAAAATTTAAGGCGCCAAGCCCTAGAATTCCCGAACGGATCTGCTAGTTGAATATAAAACCTGTTAAGACAGTGGTATACCGCACGAGTTCTAATCGGTTTGGTTGTACGGGGCATGTCCTAGAAGTCCACTCGTAGTGTCCTTCCTCCGCCGGTGATCCACACGAGCAATTTATCGGGCACCAAGGTGCTAGCCTTCTGTTCTTTTCTCCAAAAGAACCAGGGACCAAATCTACAGTGTTTGAATTCAAGAACTCTTTCTTGAATCAAGAAGCAGGGTGGCGCAAGGAGGAAGAAAGGGGCAAGAACTCTTTCTTGTTCTTCTTCTCTCAAAACCCTAGCTATGGACAACTCAAATTTTTCTCTCACTCTTGGAAAAATTGAGTTTCTCTCTCTAGCTATGGAGGTTGGCGATTTTTCTCTCTCTCTACAAGGAGGAAGACAAAATCACAAAATGAGCTAGTAGTAGTTAGGCTAGGCGACTTTCCCCTTTATATTTTCATAAAATAGGGAATTGATAATTATAATTAGGGAATCCCTAAATTATAGGATTATCAAATTATAAAATTATGATATTACAATAAGGCCTAAGTGCAATTTTAGTCCCTTAACTTTCGCAAAGGTCTCAATTTGGTCCCATAACTTTTTTTGTTGCAATTTTGGTCCCCTAACTTTTGAAAGCGTCTCACTGTTGGTCCCAAGTGCACTTTTTCCATTCATTATCTGCCGTTAGTGTCGATCTAGCAGGCTGAGTTGGCTAATGATGTGACAAATATGGGTTAAGTGGATTAAAAAATGACCATTATGCGGAGACGTTTTCATGACTTGAAAGTTCACTTGGGACCAATAGTGAGACGTTTTCAAGAGTTAGGGGACCAAAATTGCAACAAAAAAAGTTAGGGGACCAAATTGAGACCTTTGTGAAAGTTAGGGGACCAAAATTGCAACAAAAAAAGTTAGGGGACCAAATTGAGACCTTTTTGAAAGTTAGGAGACCAAAATTGCAACAAAAAAAGTTAGGGGACCAAATTGAGACCTTTGCGAAAGTTAGGGGACCAAAATTGCACTTAAGCCTTACAATAATATCACAATTTTAGGACTTGAATTTCTAATTAAAATATTACCTTAATATTTCAATTCAAATTCAAATTGCAATCTTGGAGAATCAAATGGAAGATCAAATCTCCCCTTGGGCCCCACTAGTCCAATGCGCCATATGCCTTCCTTTTTCTTTGGAATTTAATAAATCAAAAACATTCCTAACTTTTAGGAAGTCATGATCTTCCAAAGATTATGAGTTAAGATATTACCCTAATATCTTTGATTCAAATCTTTTGAATTCAAACCCATGACTTTTAATTAATAAAACAATTTCTATTAATTAAAATACTTCTCATGAGGCGCCACCCTCAAGCTAATATTAGTGAATTTAATAAATCAATAATCTCCTAACTTTTAGGAACCTTATCTGATTTATTATTCCCTAATATTATAATTGTAAATAGATTAATCCCTATTAATCATTTAACAATTATTATATTTAAACTTGCCCTACAAATTTAAATATATCACAACTGTAGATTATTTAAGACAAGACTTAATGTCCTAGACATTTTGCTATGTCTTAAATTGTGTCACCGGAGTGACTCACGAATTAACCCTAATTCGTGTCCCTTTAAGCGGTGTCCAGATCCTGCTCATGTGTGACCCAGCAGGCCTCACATGAAGTTGGCAGTAAGCCATCTCTATGACTTACAAGTCGAGAGCGGACTCTAGCAAGCCATCACGACTACCCAAAACACGTGAGTTATCGTTTTTACCAAAACCGACTTAACCTTAGTACCTCCTTGTCATAGACCCTATTGTCCTACGATATCTTGGTCATGGATTAGGCACAGGAAAGTCATCCATAATCCAAACCTCAACTTTCTCGATCTTCTTGAGTAAGTCCCATTTTCCAGCGTGGCCACGCATTTCCTTGGACAGACTCATCGAGGGCGCCAGTTAGATATCTCTCATTTAATGAGGGACAAAATCCCATTTTGGCCAATCCACATTCCTCAGCACGGCAATCAACCAAACCCGTACCTTGCCCTTATGGCTACCCTGCTACAGGAAACGTTAGACTAGGCCAAAGTCTGACAACTGCAACGCCGGAATAATGATGACCTCAGGTCTAAGGCGTCGTGACAGGCGTACAGGAGAGGCAAGCTGATGACTAAACCCATGCAGGCCTATCCGAGTCAGTCCAACAACTTGTAACCCTTTACATAATTGCACCATGACTCTCGTTCCAGTATCTTAGTTCATTTTCGCTCCCACGAAAACAATCGACCAGGGACAGATTTAGATTAATTATCACATAATTAATCACGGACGCTATCATAGTAAACATGCTAATAATATGATAACACATTAATTTATCTCCATAAATTAATATATATGTTCAAAAGATATACACAAAATGATTGGCCCTAGGGCACAATCTCCAACACCCTCCCCCTGAAGAGCCTGCCAACGACGCTCCAAGAGCTCAAAGAACTGCTTATGAGAAGCACTTCAATGACTCTATGGACGTTGCTTTCCTGATGCTAGCCATGATGGTTCAGAAAAACCAGGGGAAAGGGATGGGCAAAGGAAAGAGGAAGGGTAAAGCCCCGGTTGGTGAGACCAAGCCAGGGAACAAGCCTAACCCACAACCTGCCAAGAAGGCTAAGCCTTCAAAGGATGCAATTTGCTTTTTCTGCCAAAAGCCAGGACATTGGCAAAGAAATTGCAAATTGTACTTAGAAGATAAAAAGAAGAAGAAGAGCGGTGAGGTCTCTACTTCAGGTATCTTCGTTATAGGCGTTCACTTTTCTACTTTAACCACTTGGGTATTAGATACAGCATGTGGTTCTCACATTTGTACAAATGTGCAGGGTCTTAAAGACAGTAGAAAGCTGGACAGAAGCGAGGTGGACGTCCGCGTAGGCAATGGAGCAAGAGTTTCTGCTGTTGCTGTGGGAACATACGAGCTTGTGTTGCCCTCTGGGCTTATTTTCATTTTGAATAATTGTTATTATATACCTTCATTGAGTTCAAACAATATTTCCCTTTCTTATTTGGATAAGGAAGATTTTACATGTGTTAACGGCAATGGAAGGTGTTCTATTTATAAAGACAATGTTTTATTTGCTTATGGTGATTTCCAAGATAATCATTATGTCTTAAAATTAGAACGATAACATGATAACAATATCTATAGCGTTGATACCAAAAGGATCAAGATTAACGAATCAAATCCTACGTACCTTTGGCATTGTCGTTTAGGCCATATAAATGAGAAACGCCTAGAGAAGCTCCATAAAGATGGACTTCTAAGCCCATTTGATTTTGAATTATATGATGCTTGCGAATCTTGTCTACTTGGTAAAATGACAAAGGCACCCTTCACTGGCCACAGTGAGAGAGCACCTGACTTATTAGGAATCATACATAGTGATGTATGTGGACCCATGAGTACTCAAGCTAGGGGTGGTTACTCATACTTCATAACGTTCACTGATGACTTCAGTAGGTATGGCTATGTCTACCTAATGAAACACAAGTCAGAGTCTTTTGAAAATTTCAAAAGATTTCAAAGTGAAGTAGAGAACCAACTTGGCAAGAAAATCAAAGTTCTTCGATCCAATGGAGGAGGCGAGTATTTGAGCCAAGAGTTTATTGATCATCTTAGAAGTTGTGGGATAGCCTCACAACTTACCCCTCCTAGAACTCCACAGTGGAATGGTGTTTCTAAAAGGAGGAATCGGACTTTATTAGATATGGTCCGATCTATGATGAGTCAGACTGATCTTCCGCCATCCTTTTGGGGGCATGCTCTAGAAACTGCTGCATTCACACTTAACCGTGTTCCGTTTAAGGCAATTGAGAAGACACCATATGAGATATGGACTGGGAAGAGACCCAGTTTGTCTTACCTCAAGGTTTGGGGATGTGAAGTCTATGTTAAGCAACAGTCTAACGATAAACTGTCTCCCAAGTCTCTAAAGTGTTTGTTTTGGGATACACCAAGGAAACAAGGGGGTATTATGTCTACTACCCATCTGACAAAAAAGTGTTTGTAGTCAGAAATGGATTCTTTCTAGAAAATGTTTATCTCTCCAAAAGAGACAATGGGAGTAAGATAGATCTTGAAGAGGTTCATGATCCACAAGCCACTCTAGAGGCGTAGACGGAAACTAGAGAAGAGCCACAAGACGTTGTGGAAGCTCCTCTAGTAGCACAAGGACCACGAAGGTCTGATAGAACACGTTCTAAACCTCAATGATATGGATTTATGATGACTGAGAACAAGGATGTGTTGCTCATGGAGCGTGGTGAGCCTACCACCTATCAAGAAGCTATTGTGGGTCCCAACTCTGAAAAATGGGTTGAAGCCATGAAGGCAGAGATGCAATCCATGTACGACAATGAGGTATGGATCTTAGTCGATCCACCTGAAGGTGTAAAAGCCGTAGGGTGCAAGTGGGTTTTCAAAGAGAAAACCGACATGGATGGCAACATTAATGTCTTTAGGCCAGGCTAGTTGCAAAGGGGTTCACTCAACATCATGGTATTGACTATGATGAAACATTTTCCACAGTTGCAATGGCCAAGTCCAATAGGATCCTCCTTGCCATAGCCGCATATTATGACTATGAGATATGGAAAATGGATGTCAAAACAGCATTCCTAGATGGAAGGCTGCCCGAAGATGTGTACATGACATTACTTGAGGGGTTTGTATGTCTAGAGGAACCAGAGAAGGTGTGAAAACTTCAGAGATCCATTTATGGATTGAAGCAATCATCCCTGAGTTGGAATCATCGTTTTGATGAGGTAGTCAAAGAGTTTGGCTTCTTGCAAAACCCTGAAGAGCCTTGTGTTTACAAGAAGGTTAGTGGGAGCACGATTGTGTTCTTGGTGCTTTATGTCGATGACATATTGCTCATTGGAAATGATGTTTCTACCTTGGATATTGTGAAATCTTGGTTGGGAAAATCATTCTCGATGAAGGACTTAGGAGAAGCTGCTTACATTCTAGGCATCAAAATCTATAGAGATAGATCTCGAAGGCTTCTTGAATTAAGTCAGAGTACATACTTGGATAAGGTACTGAAACGGTTCAGTATGCAGGATTCCAAAAAGGGATTCATACCAATGAATCATGGTTTAGTCTTGAGCAAGAATCAGTGTCCCAAGACACTTGATGAGCGAGGGCGCATGAGTGGCATCCCTTATGCTTCGGCAATAGGATCCGTCATGTATGCCATGTTGTGTACTCGACCAGATGTGTCGTTTGCCCTGAGTATGACGAGCCAGTTCCAACAAAACCCTGGTGAGGATCATTGGACCGCTGTCAAAAACATCCTTAAGTACTTGAGAAGGACTAAGGATGAATTCTTGGTTTATGGTGGAACTGATGAGGAGCTATGTGTAATTGGTTACACATATTCCAGTTTTCAAACCGACCAAGATGATTTTAAATCGCAGTTTGGATACGTGTTTCTCCTGAACGGTGGCAGCATGAGTTGGAAAAGTTCCAAGCAGAGCATGATTCCTGAGTATATAGCAGCATCAGATGCAGCGAACGAGGCTGTGTGGATTAGGAAGTTCATTACTGAGCTTGGTATGGTTCCGACCATTACTGATCCTATAACCTTGTATTGTGACAATAGCGGTTCTATTGCACAAGCCAAGGAGCCCCCGTCCCACCAAAGGACCAAACATATACTCAGACGTTATCACCTTGTTAGAGAGATGATTGACAGAGGTGATGTCAAGATATGTAAAGTAGCAGATGAGGATAATGTTGCCGATCCTCTTACGAAACCTCTTGCACGGGTCATACTTGAACGCCATGTAACGTCGATGGGGATTAGACACATTGATCAATGTACCTAGTGTAGGAACAATTTGATTAATGATTGTACCTAGTGCAAGTGGGAGTTTGATGGAGATTGTGCCCTAGGGCCAATCATTTTATATGTATGAACATATTGTTTGACTGATTTATGAATGATAAATTATGTCGTTATCCTATTATTAGCAAGTTTACTATGATAACAGTCCTTGATTAATTATGTGATAATTTATTCTAAACTGTCCCTGGTCGATTATTCACGTCGGAACGTGAATGAACCAAGACCAGCATGACTTCGGTGTATAGAGATACACGCATGTGATGCTTCTCGAGAGTCATGGTGCAATTATGTAATGGGTTACAAGTTGCTGGACCGACCCGGAGAGTCCTGCATGGGTTTAGTCATGAGTTAGTCTCTCCTGTACACCTGTCACGCTGCCCTTAGACCTGAGCTCTTCATTATTCCAGCGTTGTAGATGCTGAACTTTGGCCTAGTCCAACGTTGCCCGTAACAGGGTAGCCATACAGGCTAGGTTCGGGTTTAGTTGTTTGTCGTGCTGAGGAATGTGGTTGACCAATAAGGAATTTTGTCCCTCATTAAGTTGAGAGATATTTGACTGGGCCCCTCGATGAGTTTGTCCAAGGAATGTGTGGCCACACAGGGTAATGGGACTAACTCAAGGAATCGAGAAAGTTATGGTTTGGATTACAAGGATGACTTTCCCATGCCTTATCCATGACCAAAATATCGTGTGACAATAGGGATTATAACAAGCTGGTACTAAGGTTAAGTCGTTGATGTTAAAACGATAACTCACGTGTTTTGGGTAGTCGTGATGACTTGCTAGAGTCCACTCTCGACTTGTGAGTCATAGAGATGGCTTGCTGCCAATTTCACATGAGGCCTGCTAGGTCACACATGAGCAGGATCAAGATACTGTAATGGGAAAGTGACACAATTTAAGACATAGTTGAATGTCTTAGGACATGAAGTCTTGTCTTAAATAAAATCTACATTTGTAATATTTAAATTTGTTAGACAAGTTTAAATATATTAATTGTTAAATAGTTAATTTGATTAATCTATTTACAATTGAATTCTTATTTAAAATATTAGGGAATAATGAATTGACTAAGTCTCCTAAGAGTTAGGGGATTATTGATTTATTAAATTCTCTAATATTGAAGAATAAGATGAGGTGGCGCCTCACTCTTGAATTTAATTAATGAAATATGATTTTGTTAATTTGAATTCAAGATTTAAATTTGAATTAAGATATTAGGGTAATATTTTAATTCAATTTGTTAAGGAAATTAATAAGTTGGTTATAACTTCCTAAGAGTTAGGATTGTTATCTTATTTATTAAATTCCTATAAAACAAACAAGAGGGGGGCGAATTCTTGGAGATTCAAATGCAAGATTTGATCTTGCATTTTGAATTTCAAGAATGCATTTTGAATTTTAGGTTAAGATATTAATGTAATATTTTAATTAAGAATTCAAATCCTCTTGACTCATTCCAACCAATGGGAAGTGTGCATTCTAGATTTAGGTTTCAAGATATGATCTTGAAATTTAAATTGAGATTGCCTCTTAATCTTGAATTATAATATTAATGTAATTTTATAATCAAGATTTTGTGATTCCCTAATTTGATGAGTGGAGACTCTTTAAAAACACAAGCAAGTCGCATATCCTAAGTGGAGAAAACAAAGGGTGAGTTTCGAACTAACCCTAAACTTAGGGTTTAAAGGGCGAATTGTGTGTGAGAGGAAAGAGAGGCGAAAAACCTAGAGTAAGTGTGGCCAAGAAATTCGTTCTTGGTAGTGTGCTCATCTCTTGAGTTTTGGTGAGGAATTTTTGAGGAAAAATTCCATACTAGTGCGCCACTTTGATTCTTAGTTTTCAAGAAGTGTTCTTGAAATTGTGCGCCACTTTGATTCTTGGATCTTTCAAGAAGTGTTCTTGAAATTTTAAGATTTGTAGATTGGTTCCCATAATCTCTTGGAGAAGAGATTGGAGGCTAGCACCTGAGTATCTGCCAAACTGTTCGTGTGGATCACCGGCAGAGGAAGGACACGAGTCTGTGGACTTCTTGGAATTGCAATCATTCAAGCATCCGTTTGATTTAGGTAAACATCTTATCTCACTGGTATAAACACAATTAGTGGATCCTATGGAGGAGATTATAAAATTTTAATTTTACCTTTTCCGCTGCGTTTGCTCCATAATCTCCAACACTCCCTTGATTCAAAATTGCATAAATCTTCAACCTTTTATGGATCATTTCTTCGATGCACTTCTTTTCTTCTCTTCTTTTCATAATGATAACAATATTAATAATATTATTAATAATAACACTCAACACATCTACCCATTTGAACAACTTGCATGTCAACCATTTTTCCTACATGAATTTCACATTGTTATTGCTTGCAATATATAAACAATAATAATGCAAAGGGACAAAATAACAACAAATTACATACTAACAATCTCAAAAAACAAAATCAACACTAACCTCAAAATGGGCACCTAAATAAGTCTCGGGCATAGTTTTTCTTCGTTCTTGCTGTGAATAATATAGTCCTTCTTGTTGGGAAACCAGGGCGCAAGAACGCAGCGGAAGCAAAAGTTAAAATTAAAATTTTATGCGCCAAGCCCAAGATTTCCCGAACGGATCCGCTAGTTGAATTTAAAACATGTTAAGACAGTGGTATACCTCATGAGTTCCAATCGAATTGGTTGTACAGGGCGTTTTCTAGAAGTCCACTCGCAGCGTCCTTCCTCCGCCGGTGATCCACACGAGCAGTTTGTCGGGCTCTAAGGTGCTAGCCTTCGGTTCTTTTCTCCAAAAGAATCAGGGACCAAATCTACAGAGCCTGAATTCAAGAACTCCTTCTTGAATCAAGAACACAAGGTGGCGCAAGGAGGAAGAAACCACAAGAATCCTTTCTTGTTTTTCTTCTCTCAAAACCCTAGTTGTTGAACCAGACGAATTCTCACTAACTCCTTAGGAAATTCGACTTTTCCTCTCTCTAGGATTGCAGTTGGTGATTTTTCCTCTCTCTCTACAAGGAGGAAGACAAAATCACAAATGAGCTAGGGTTAGGTGCTAGGCGACTTTCCCTCCTTAATTATATAAAAAGGGAATTGATAATTATAATTAGGGAATCCCTAAATTATAAGATTGTCAATTTATAAAATTATGAGATTACAATAATATCATAAATTTAGGACTTGAATATCTAATTAAAATATTACCTTAATATTTCAATTCAAATTCAAATTGCAATCTTGGAGAATCAAATGGAAGATCAAATCTTCCATTGGGACCCACCCTCATGCTAATATTAGAGAATTTAATAAATCAATATTCTCCTAACTTTTAGGAACCTTATCTGATTTATTATTCCCTAATATTATAATTGTAAATGGATTAATTCCTATTAACCATTTAACAATTATTATATATTTAAACTTGTCCTACAAATTTAAATATATCACAACTGTAGATTATTTAAGACAAGACTTAATGTCCCAGACGTTTTGCTATGTCTTAAATTGTGTCACCAAAGTGACTAACGAATTAACCCTAATTCGTGTCCCTTTAAGCAGTGTCCTGATCCTGCTCATGTGTGACCCAGCAGGCCTCACGTGAATTTGGCAGCAAGCCATCTCTATGACTTACAAGTCGTGAGCGACTTTAGCAAGCCATCACGACTACCCAAAACACGTGAGTTATCGTTTTCACCAAAACCGACTTAACCTTAGTACCTCCTTGTCATAGACCCTATTGTCCTACGATATCTTGGTCATGGATTAGGCACAGGAAAGTCATCCATAATCCAAACCACAACTTTCTCGATCTTCATGAGTAAGTCCCAATATACTGAGTGGCCACTCTTTTCCTTGGATAGACTCATCGAGGGCGCCAGTTACATATCTCCCATTTAATGAGGGACAAAATTCCATTTTGGCCAATCCACATTCCTCAGCACGGCAATCAACCAAACCCGTACCTAGCCCTTATGGCTACCCTGCTACGGGCAACGTTAGACTAGGCCAAAGTCTGACAACTACAACGCCGGAATAATGATGACCTCAGGTCTAAGGCGTCATGACAGGCGTACGGCAAGCTGATAACTAAACCCATGCAGGACTCTCTGGGTCAGTCCAGCAACTTGTAACCCTTTACATAATTGCACCATGACTCTGTTGGGAAATCGCCACGCATGCAAAAGCAACGGAAGCGTGTGTGAAACAAAATTTAAAACATACATAGCGATTTCTTTCCCAATAGATCCGCTATATGAATCTGTATCGGTGTAAGGTCAAGAATTTACGCAAGTCGATGGCTGTTCTTTGCGTTTACAAATTTGAGGAGTCCACTCCGAGTGTGCTCCCTCCACCGGTGATCCACACGAACAGTTTGGTAGATGCCAAGGTGCTAGCCACGTTTACTTCTCCAAGCAAACCGGGAGCCTTATCTACGGTGTTCTTGGATTTAAGAACACTTCTCAAACTCCAAGATAGAATGGCGCCTTTTGATCAAGAATGGTGTTCTTGATCCCACACACAATTCAACTCACAAAACCTAAAACAATTCTAGGGTTTGCGCCACTTTC
>QANZ01040687.1:61324-82949 GCA_003254925.1 Chamaecrista fasciculata | reverse complement strand
AGGACTCTCCGGGTCAGTCCAGCAATTCGTAACCCCTTACGTAATTGCACCATGACTCTCATTCCAGCATCTAGTGCGTGCATCCCTATGCACTGAGGTCATGCTGATCTTAGTTCATTTTCGCTCCCACGAAAACAATCGATCAGGGACAGATTTAGATTAATTATCTTATAATTAATCATGGACGTAATCACAGTAAAAATGCTAATAATGTGAAAACCATTAATTTATCTCTATAAATTAATCCATATGTTCATAACATATATAAAAGAGGATTGGCCCTATGGCACAATTCCTAACAGCAAGTATCTGAAAGGAATATGACGTCAGCACGTAAGCTTCAACACAATTTTATGTTGAGCCGTCACTTGAGCCAACGATCCAAGTGAGAAGTCTCGCGGCACACGCAACTTCGTGGCTTAAAGATATGTTTTGGATGGCTAGGATTCAAGATATGAAGATACAACGAAGATATTCCGGATATTTCGCTGCGCTTCCGTGTTGGGCCGCTGGCACGCAACGGCCCAAGTGCAAATCTTTTCCTTGACTTGCGAATCAAGCATACTACTAGTGCCTATAAATAGTGCTCGTCATTCCATCCTCAAAGTTGCTCAGATCAGTAGAATCAATAGTTTAGAATAGTTAGAGTTCTCTGCCTACAGCATGAGTAACTAATTAGGTAAAATACTTGAGGAATGCCTCAAGAATGTGGCTTGAGTTCACTATGTTTTCATTGTAGAGTCTAGATGTTGATGTTGCATTTATGAGGCATGATCAACTCCTTCATTGTATTTGTTGAAACTTGTTTATACATTAGATTTATAGATCAATACGTTATTAGGGAATGAAACCTTGATATTCCTGGAGTCTATCTCTTTCACGATTAATAAAGGTTGCTCTTTAAACATGTTATTTACATGGTTGGTTTACTAAAGAGTGTTCTATCTATCTAGAAAGCATAATTAGAATTATTATTAATTGTCTATATTTGTCTATTGTTCCGATACTGCAATAATAGAGATTTCCTTGAAGAGCTTTGACAAATGCTCATAAACCTCAATTTCGGTTGAGTGATCGATCCTAACTTATATCTTTCATCATTGCTTGATTGATTGTGTTTGAGTCTAAATACATCAATTAACTGGAATAAGTAAATGCACATTAATTATCTGTTATCTATCTTGAATGAACTATGATAGTCCATCTCTAGGTTTTCTCTCCAGTATTGTTTTCATATTAATTTGTGACAACTTTTATACTCAAACTTATAACCTACAGACCTTCATCACAATTCTCTAAGTCTCATCACATCGAGTTCCGCAAGAGATTTGAGCTTGGGTTAGCATCTATACTATATTCTAATAAATATAATTATACTTGCGAAGCTTAAGTATAATTAAATTTGGCTCGCTTGACACCTTACGACGAGTGTCTGATCAAGTTTTTGTGCCGTTGCCGGGGAACTCTTTCTTGAGTTCCTAAGAAATTTTGATTTTTTTTTGTTTTTGAGTCTTTACTTTCGTTTTTTGTTTTGAGTCTTTATTTTTGTTTTGAGTCTTCACTTTTGTTTTGTTTTAATTTTTCGTTTGATTTGCTTTACTCTAGTTTAGTTTTATTGTTTATTTAGTTTTTATTGTTTTAGTCATTTTAGTTTATGCCAAGGAGATCTAAAGAGCCTATAGTTCCCCTAGATTTGGAATTAGAGAAAACCCTTAGATCTATTAAAAAAGGAAGAAAATAAATAAATATGGAAAACTCAGGAAATAACCATAAGTTAGATAATCAAGACCGCGAAGAAATTCACCAAGAGCGAGGTCTAGACAATGGACGTCCTAGACCGAGAAGATCTATTAGAGAGGCATCCCAATCTAATGAACAATATGAGGTCCAAAGAAACGTGTTCCCTCAAACCCAAACGGATTTTGAGATCAAAGGGCCACTTTTCAATGGAGTACCCAAGTTTCACGGCTTCGCTAGTGAAAACCCCTTTACACATTTAAACAATTTATACCTTCACTGCGGAACCATGAAACCCCTAGCACCAAGCATAGAGGATTTTATGTGGAAAGTTTTCCATCTCACCCTCGAAGGCAAAGCGCTAGAGTGGTACACTGCTAGAGAAACCGAGCCCATAGGAAACCCTACTCAAGAAACCTTAGTGCAAACTTTAGAAAAACCTAAGCCTGAAGAAATACTTATAGGGATCAAAGGAAAAGGGCAGGAGAGCTTTAGAGCCATAATAGAAAAACACCCTAGGTATTCCCAATTTTTCTTTGGTTTCAACTATAAGAATGATAAGGAAGAAACTCCTGCCATAAACCAGGTGGAAGCTAAGGTAGAAGACCTACCATTTCCAAGCTCCCACTTAATGACTAAGGAACAACTAGAGGAAAATAAGGATAAGGAGATAGAAGACTTAATAGGAAAANTTATTATAATTTAGAATTATAATAATGCTCTAAAAATAATTATAAAAACCCTAGGGCTAGGCGCCTAGGTTAAGCATGGATGTGAGAATTCATTTGTGCAATTTTTCATCCTCTTAGTTGAGAGAGATAGAAAATTCGCCTCCTTCAAAAAACCCTAGCTTCCAAGTGAGGAAAAATTTGGTTCTCAAGAGTTGAGAGGGGAAAATCGAGTTGGCCTAAGAGTTAGGCAATTCGATTTGTGGTTGCCAAAAATTAGGGTTTGTGAGAGAAGGAAAAACAAGAAGAGTTCTTGTGGGAATTCTCATGCGCCACCTTTTGGAGTATGAATCAAGAAGGAGTTCTTGAGTTCAAACACACTGTAGATTGGTCCCTAGTTCTTTTGGAGAAAAGAACTGAAGGCTAGCACCTTGGTGCCCGAAGAAACTGTTCGTGTGGATTACTGGCAGAGGGAGAACGCTGGGAGTGGGCTCCTTGGACACGCCTTGTACAACCAGAGGATTGAAACTCGTGAGGTATACCACTATCTATAAAAGTTTTAAATTCTACTAGCGGATCCGTTCGGGAATTTTAGGACCTAGCGTGTTTTTTTTAATTTTATATTTGCTTCCGCTGGGTTAGGCGCCTACAATTCCCAACATGGAGTTCCAGGGGGAGTAAGTTGTGAGACTATCCCACAACTTCTAAGATGATCAATAAACTCTTGATTTTCTTGTCTAGTTGGTTCTCTACTTCATTTTGAAATCTTTTGAACATTTCAAAAGACTCTGACTTGTGCTTCATTAGGTAGACATAGCCATACCTACTGAAGTCGTCAGTAAACGTGATGAAGTAAGAGTAATCACCTCTAGCTTGAATACTCATGGGTCCACATACATCACTATGTATGATCCCCAATAAGTCGGACGCCCTTTCACTGTGTCCAGTGAAGGGAGACTTTGTCATCTTTCCAAGTAAACAAGATTCGCAAGCATCATATGATTCAAAATCAAATGAGCTCAGAAGTGCATTTTTGTGGAGCTTCTCTAGGCGTTTCTCGTTTATATGGCCTAAACGACAATGCCAGAGGTAAGTTGGATTAGATTCGTTAATCTTAATCCTTTTCGTATCAATGTTATAAATATTGTTATTACGTTGACGTTCCAATTTTAAGATGCAATGATTATCAAATAAACATTATCTTTATAAATTGAACTCCTTCCATCACAGTTAACATATGTAAAACTTCCTTATCCAATAAGAGAGAGAAACATTGTTTGAACTTAAAGAAAGTACATAATAACAATGAATAAGCCCAGAGGGCAATACAAGCTCGTATGTTCCTACAGCAATAGCAGCAACCCTTGCTCTATCGCCTTTACGCAGGTTCATCTCGCTTCTGTCCAGCTTTCTACTGTCTCCAAGACCCTGCACATCAAATGTGAGAACCACGTGTTGTATCTAATACTCAAGTGGTTAAGTAGAACTCTTGTAACAAAGATACCTGAAGTAGAGGCCTCATCGCCTTTCTTCTGTTTCTTTAGATCTTCCATATACAATTTGCAATTCCTCTTCCAGTGTCCTGGCTTTTGACAGAAAAAGCAAATTGCATCCTTTGCGGGCTTTGCCTTCTTGGCAGGTTGTGGATTTGGCTTGGCCACTAGCTTGGTCTCACCATCCATGACGTCAGCCTTCCTCTTTCCTTTGCCCTTTCCTTTCCCTTGGTCTTGAGCTATCAGGACTGTTGCTCGCGCCCTTTTCATGGATGCCTCAACAGCCTTGAGCATCATATGCAGCTCAGAAACTGATTTCTCCATTCCACTCATCTTAAACTCCATGACAAACTGGTCATAAGCTTTAGATAGCGAGTTTAGGATCAAATCCGTCGCAAGCTCTGGAGTAATGGGAAATCCCAGCCTACCAAGGTGTTCTATGTACCTCTTCATCTCCAAGATATGGGTACTTACGGATTCACCTTCAGCCATCTTGCAAGAGTGTAGAGCCTTAGTGGTCTCATACCTCTCTCGCCTAACTTGTTGCTGAAACATTTCCCTGAGACGTTTAAACATCTCAAAGGGCATCAACCTTTCCAAGTCTTTTCGCAACTCTGGAACCATTGTTTCTAGCATCAGGTAAGAGACCTCCAAAGAGTCATTCAAGTGCTTCTCGTAAGCATCCTTTTGAACTTTTGGAGCGTCTTTGGCAGGCTCTTTAGGGATAGGTTTATCCAGGACATAAAGCTTCCTTTGTTGGGTGAGAACAATTCTCAACTTGAAAAACCAAACAAGGAAGTTTGTCCTATTTAATTTATCCTTCTTAAGGATAGATCGCAGTGAAAACGTTGAACTAACATTTGCCATTTGATTCTACAATTTAGATATGAAAGTTTATTTAGCAAAATATTTCCACCATTTTATAAAACCCAGAAAATTATTATTAGTGGCTAAGATCCATATTTCACCAAAGTTTACCGTCGCGGAGGCGATCATGCACCCTTTGGTTATTTAGGTAGGTAACTCTTTACCAATCACATCTTATGTGATTCTTAGATCTTTATGGGACTGTATCATCATATGATACATATTATGGCATGTTTATCCCATCTAATGCCTTAAGGTCCAAAACCGTTTTGATAACCTTATTAAGTCGCACAATAAAACTTGTGAATAGGCAAATTCAAAACAATGAGGCAAAAGCCCAACCAAATTTGATCAAGGCCCATTGAACACGTGTCGCGGAGGCGATCACCGCATTCAATAAACCAAGACTTCAAAGAGGCACTGCGTTGAAAATCCATTCACCCGTGTCTCCTCAAGGTAAAAGTGGGTACGTGCAGCGGAGGCTGTCACCGCCCCACGATGAACAAGAGGATAACAGGGTTGTTTTATTGATGGCATTAAAACTTAAGATTTTAAAAGGGTTCAATTTTAAAATGTTCCGTTTTGGTTCAATTTTAAATCCAATTTAAACGAGTTGTGCTTATGTATCATATACATATTCACGAACTTTGTATCTCATACAAAATCCTATTCTCGTATCGTATACGTATTTGTCTATTGAGAGCGAAAATTGTTTGCATGTTAAACGCAGCCCTAAAACATACATCTAGCGCAGATTGCATCACATACAAAATTCTAAATGCATAAAATAAACGTGTTTAGATATGGCCCATCTACCCTAAATTCCCTCAAGCCAATGAGAGAACTTTTCTAAAAAGAAAAGAAAATTACATTGGGAAAGCCTCAGTTACATTGAGGTGAAAAATAAAAAAAAATTTACATTCAGAAATTTAGGGAGACGACACGCAGGCCGTATTTACCATAAATAAAACCTAGAGCCATATCCAACACCATACCCATACATGAACAATTCATATATTAAAAGTCACAACACAAACACAACAAAACAATTTAATTGTGGTTCTTTAGAGCTTGTGCAATTTAACATGCCTCTTAAAATTTGGTATTGTGCCAATAATTATAATTCAAGAATCAAATTCAAGAATTCGAATTATTGGTCTAAAATTATTAAATTCTTAATTTAAAATTTCGACTTCCCTTATAATATTATAATTAAAACAATTTTAATCAAAAATATATATAAGAGTCGACCAACACCCAAAATTTCAAGAAAAATTCTTTAAATCAATCCAATTGATTTCCTATGTATCAAATACATAATCTTGCACCAATCTTTTAGATCTAGTTCGAAAATCATGTGGTGGTTTTCGCAAATCTTTAAGCATGTGATTAAAACTATAAACATCAAACATACATCACATGTATATCACACAACTAGTATAAACATACAATTAGCGTGGCTCTGATACCACTGTTGGGAAATCACAGAGGGAGCGCAGCGGAAGAAAATTAAAAATTTTTGACTAAAACGCAAATAAAACTAAAAGCTAACTCTGTGATTCCTTCCAGGATCCACTAACTATGTTTATACCAGATTAGAAAAGATGTTTACCTAGTTTTGATCGGTGACTTATCGTATTCGCGAATTTGAGAAGTCCACAGAGTGTCCTTCCTCTACCAGTAATCCACACGAGCAGTTTGGCAGATGCCTAGGTGCTAGCCTCCTTCACTTCTTCCCAAGTGAAAACGGGAACTATATCTATGATTCTTGAATAATCAAGAAGTGTTCTTGATTATCAAGATTGATTGGGCTTGGCGATTTTTCACTCTATATAGATGCTCTAGGCGAAATTCTTAGTCTGACTAAGAATTGATCTGTGTTGTGAGTTATCTCTGAGATAGGCGCCTAGTGCCTCTATTTATAGTGTTCTCATTCCTAGTTTTAGGGAATCCTAATCCAATTAGGATATCTCTAAGATATGGGATATCTTTTAGATATCTCAAAATATCTTTTGATTTATAATATTAAACTTAATATTATAATTCAAAAATAAAGGCCCAATTCGAATTTGACTATCCAAGATCAAATCTTGAGATCAAATCTTAATTTGCTCAAATCCTATTGGTTGGAATGAGTCATGAGATTTTGATTTTATAATTTAAATATTACTTTAATAATTAAATATAAAAATCGACTTTAGCCTAGACCCAAACTCTAAAATGCAAGATCAAATCTTCCATCCCAAGAAAGGGGGTAGGCGAAATTCTCATGGAGTTTTTGGAGGAATTTTATAACAACCCAAACTCCTTAGGTAGTTATAACTAATTCCTAACAATTTTGAATAAAAGAATTACCTTAATATCTTTTAATTCAAATCCTATATCTTTTCCAAAAGATATTTATCTTATCTTTATTTAATTAATAAAAACAATTTCTATTAATAAAAATAAAGATAATGAGGCGCCACCCTCATCCTTATGTTTCCCAATTTTAGTGAATTTAATAAATCAATAATTCCCTAATTTTTAGGAAACTTATTTAATTTATTTATTCACTAATATTTTAATTGTAAAACTATTTAACAATTAATTTAAATTTAAATTTGTCCAACAAATTTAAAACCTCAATCATAGATATTTATTTAAGACAAGATTTAATGTCCTAAGACATTTAACTATGTCCTAAATTGTGTCACCTAAGTGACTCACGAATTAACCCTAATTCGTGTCCCAAAAATTAGCATCTTGATCCTGCTCATGTGTGACCCAGCAGGCCTCACGTGAAGTTGGCAGCAAATCATCTTAATGATTCACAAGTTGTGAGCGGACTCTAGCAAGCCATCACAACTACCCAAAACACGGGAGTTATCGCTTTAACGACTTTAACGATTTAACCTAAATACCACCTTGTCATAATTCCTATTGTCTCACGATATTTTGGTCATGGATCAGGCACGGGAATGTCATCCAAAATCCAAACCACAACTTTCTCGATTTCCTGAGTTAGTCCCAATTCCCAGCGTGGCCACGCATTTCTTGGACAGACTCATCGAGGGCGCCAGTTAAATATCTCTCATCTTAAATGAGGGACAAAATCCCATCTTGGTCAACCACATTCCTTTGCACGGTAATCAACCAAACCCGTACCTAGCCTGTATGGCTACCCTGCTACGGGTAACGTTGGACTAGGCCAAAGTTTGACAACTACAATGCCGGAATAGTCAAGACCTCAGGTCTAAGGCTATCGTGACAGGTGTACAGGAGAGGCTCGCTTATGACTAAACCCATGCAGGACTCTCCGGGTCGGTCCAGCAACTTGTAACCCTTACATAATTGCACCATGACTCTCGAGAAGCATCTGGTGCATGTATCTCTATACACCGAGAACATGCTGGTCTTGGTTCATTTACGTTCTCACGTGAATGATCGACCAGGGACAGCTTTAGATTAATTATCATATAATTTAATCAAGGACGCTATCATAGTAAACACGCTAATAATATGATAACAACATAATTTATCTCTATAAATTAATCAAAAATATATGTTCAAACAATAACACATAAATAAAATGATTGGCCCTAGGGCACAATCTCCATCAAAAAGCTTATGACAAACGGGTCATAACTCTTGGGCAGTGAGCTTAGGATCACATCCGTTGCAAACTCTGGAGGAATAGGAAAACCCAGCCTATCAAGGTGATCTATGTACCCTCTCATCTTCATGACATGGTAACCAACAGATGAACCTTCAGCCATCTTACAAGATATCAGAGCCTTAGTGGTCACATATCTATCTTGCCTGATTTGGTGTCGGAAAATTTCCTTAAGATGTGTTATCATTTCATATGACATCGATGTATCCAAGCCCTCATGCAACTCGGGAATCATTGTGTCTACAATCAGGCAAGAGACCTCCAGCGAGTCATCAAAGTGCTTCTCGTAAGCTCTCCATTCAACTCTTGGAGCGCCCTTGGCAGACTCTTTGGGAATAGGTTTTTCCAGAGCATAAAGTCTCCTCTCATGGGTGAGAACAATTCTCAAATTACGAAACCAATCGAGGAAATTTGTTCTAGACAGTTTATCCTTCTCAAGGATAGGTCGCAGTGAAAATGCTGAACTATTAATTGCCTTTTGATTCTACAATTAAAGATATGAAAATTTAATTAGCAGTATATATATATCTCCACCATTTTATAAAATCCAGTAAAATTTATTATTAGTGGCTAAGACCCATATTTCACCAAAGTTTACCGTCGCTGAGGGCGATCATGCACCCTTTGGTTATTTAGGTAGGTAACTCCTTACCAATCACATCTTATGTGACTCTCAGATCCTTATGGGACTGTATCATCGTATGACACATATTATGGCATGTTTATCCCATCTAATGCCTTGAGGTCCAAAACCGTTTTGATAACCCCATTAAGTCACACAATAAAACTTGTGAATGGCTAGGCTCAAAATAACGAGGCCGAGGCCCAATCCCATATCATCAAGGCCCAACTAAAAACGTGTCGCTGAGGGCGATCACCGCATTTAAAGAACCAGGATTTCAATAGGCGTCGCGTTGAAACTCCCATTCACCCGTGTCTCCTCAAGGTCAAGGTAGATACGTGTCGCTGAGGGCGATCACCGCTCTACGATGAACAAGATTTCAACAGGGTGTTTTATTGATAGCATTAAAACTTACGATTTTCTAAAAGGGTTTGATTTTTATTAAAAAGTTTCCGTTTTATAGTTTAATTTTAAAACTCCTTTTAAAATAAAACGAGTCATGCCACATGTTTATTTCCCCATGTATCTCATACATATAAACATGTGCATGGATTTTGTATCCCATACAAAACCCCACGCTCATATCGTATACGTGGTTGTAGCGTAATATTTAAAGTAGCATGTTAAAATTCTGCACCCTAAACATACATCTAGCGCGTCACATACAAACTAAATGTAAAACATATACCTTGTTCAGATATGGCCCATCTACCCTATAATCCTCTCAAGCCAATGAGAGAATTTTTCTAAAAGGAAAATAAAATTACAAGAGAATAAACCCCAGTTACATTGAGGTATAAACTGAAAGTAAAATTTACAACAGAGTAGAGGGAGACGACGCGCAGGCCGTATTTACCAAATAAACCTCCTAGAGCCATATCCAACACCACACAATTCACATATGAACAATTCATATAATTATGTCAAACATAGCATACAACAACACATATTAAAAACCATTTTTAAAATGTGTTCAAGTTAGGGTTTGTGCAATTTTAACATGCCTTTCTTGAAAATAGGCTTATTATCAATAATTATGAAAATTCAGGAATCACATTCAAGAATTTAAATTATTGACCCAAGAAAAATTTTAAAATTCATAATTTTAATGAATTTTCAGCCATCCCACTATAATTATAATTAAAACAATTTTATTTATAATTATACAGGGTGTTCGACTTAGGCCTTATAATTCAAGAAACTTTCCAAATCAATCCTATTGATTTCATATGTATCTCATACATATAATTTGCACCGATTACATAAGTTCCAAAACTTTGTGGTGGATCTTTTCGCAAAACACATTTAGCATACCATTGAAAAAACGGTAAACACATATTACACATCACATGTATAATCACCAAAAACTAACACAGATCCAAAATAGCGTGGCTCTGATACCACTGTTGGGAAATCACAAGGGCGCAACGCAGCGGAAACAAAAATAAAAAAACATAATAAAATTAAAACAGGCGCACAAGTGATTTCTTTCTCAAGGATCCGCTATATGGATCTGTATCAGTAAAAGGACCAGAAATTTACCCAAATCAATCGGTGACTTTTGTGTATACGATGCTGAGGAGTCCACTCGAAGTGTGCTCCCTCTGCCGGTGATCCACACGAACAGTTTTGGAGATGCCTAGGTGCTAGCCTCCTTCACTTCTCCAAGTGAACCAGGGACCTCTGTCTATGGTGTTCTTTAATTCAAGAACTATTCTTGAATCTCCAAGAACAATGTTGGCGCCTATGGTCAAGAATCCTATTCTTGACCTTACACAACCCTGTCGCACAAACCCTAAACCCCTTTAGGTCTATGCGCCACTTTCTCTCTCTAGGAAAACCAAGGTTGCGTTTTTCTCTCTCCTCAACAAGACCGAAAATCGAATTTTGCTCTTGTGAATTGCTAGGCCAAAGTCGAGTTCCCTCTTGTGCAAGGCTTATGGAATTTCGACTTTTCATATACATTTATAGGGTTTGGGGATTTGATAATTATAATTAGGGAATCCCTAAATTATAGGATTATCAATTTATAAAATTATGAGATTACTATAATATCATAATTTTAGGACTTGAATTCCTAATTAAAATATTACCTTAATATTTCAATTTGAATTCAAAATGCAATCCTTGAGAATCAAATTGGAAAATCAAATCTTCCAGAGATCCTCAATCCATGCGCCATACCCTCTTCAAATTTGTTGGAATTTAATAAATCAAAATAACAATCGTAACTCTTAGAAAGTTATAACTAACTTGTTATTTTCCAACAATATTGAATTAAAATATTACCCTAATATCTTTAATTCAATCTTTCTGAATCTTGAATTCTTATTCATTATTGAATTAAAATATTACACTAATATCTTTAATTCAATTTGAACCTAGAATTCGAATTCCCCTATAATTATTGAATTAAAATATTACTCTTAATATTTTAAATTCAATCCTTTGAAATCTAGATCAAATCTTTGAATTCAAATTCAAGCCATGATTTTAATTCACAAAACATTTTTATTAATTAAAATATCCTTGTATGAGGCACCAACCTCCTCTCCTATTATCCTAATATTAGTGAATTTAATAAATCAATAATTTCCTAACTTTTAGGAACCTTATCCAATTTATTATTCCCTAATATTATAAATAGGAATATAATTGTAAATAGACTAATCACATTATCTATTTAACAATTAATATATATATATATTTAAACTTGTCCCACAAATTTAAATATCATATCTGTAGATATTTATTTAAGACAAGATTTCATGTCCCAGTACAATTAATTATGTCTTAAACGGTGTCACTAATGTGACCCACGAATTAACCCTAATTCGTGTCCCAGCGTGGCATCTTGATCCTACTCGTGTGTGATCCAACAGGCCCCACGTGAAGTTGGCAGCAAGACATCTCTATGACTTACAAGTCGAGAGCGGACTCTAGCAAGCCATCACGACTACCCAAAACACGTGAGTTATCGTTTATCGCCGAAACGACTTAACCTTAGTACCACCTTGTCTTGATCCCTTTTTGCCCTACGATATTTTGGTCTTGGATTAGGCACGGGACTGTCATCCATAATCCAAACCTCAACTTTCTCGATTCCTTGAGTAAGTCCCATTTACTAGTGTGGCCACACATTCCTTGGACAGACTCATCGAGGGGCCCAGTTAAATATCTCCCATCTATAATGAGGGACAAAATTCCATCTTGGTCAACCACATTCCTCAGCACGACAATCAACCAAACCCATTCCTAGCCCTTATGGCTACCCTGCTACGGGTAACGTTAGACTAGGCCAAAGTTTGACAACTACAACGCTGGAAAATAATGAAGACCTCAGGTGTAAGGGCATCGTGACAGGTGTACAGGAGAGGCTAGCTCAGGACTAAAACTCATGCAGGACTCTCCGGGTCGGTCCAGCATCTTGTAACTCCTTACATAATTGCACCATGACTCTCGTTCCAGCATCTAGTGCATGCATCTCTTTGCATCGAGGTCATGCTGGTCTTAATTCATTTTCGCTCCCACGAAAACAATCGAGCAGGGACAGATTTAGATTAATTATCTCATAATTAATCACGGACTGTTATCATAGTAAACATGCTAATAATATGATAACCATTAATTTATCTCTATAAATTAATCAATATGTTCAAAACATATTTATAAAATGATTGGCCCTAGGGCACAATCTCCATCAAACTCCCACTTGCACTAGGTACAATCATTAATCAAACTCCTCCTACATTAGGAACATCCATTAATGTGTCTAATCTCCATGGACAATACATGGCATTCATGTAAGACCTGTGCTGGGGTTTCGTAAGAGGACTGGCAAAATTATCCTCGACTGCTACCTTTCATATCTTGATATCACCATCTCTAGGTGATCACGTCTGAGTATATATCACTGTCGGAACATCAGTGGGGAACCCTTTCCCATCTGGTGTCTTCCTGTCTCTACNGCAAGGCTTATGGAATTTCGACTTTTCATATACATTTATAGGGTTTGGGGATTTGATAATTATAATTAGGGAATCCCTAAATTATAGGATTATCAATTTATAAAATTATGAGATTACTATAATATCATAATTTTAGGACTTGAATTCCTAATTAAAATATTACCTTAATATTTCAATTTGAATTCAAAATGCAATCCTTGAGAATCAAATTGGAAAATCAAATCTTCCAGAGATCCTCAATCCATGCGCCATACCCTCTTCAAATTTGTTGGAATTTAATAAATCAAAATAACAATCGTAACTCTTAGAAAGTTATAACTAACTTGTTATTTTCCAACAATATTGAATTAAAATATTACCCTAATATCTTTAATTCAATCTTTCTGAATCTTGAATTCTTATTCATTATTGAATTAAAATATTACACTAATATTAATTCAATTTGAACCTAGAATTTGAATTCCCCTATAATTATTGAATTAAAATATTACTCTTAATATTTTTAATTCAATCCTTTGAAATCTAGATCAAATCTTTGAATTCAAATTCAAGCCATGATTTTAATTAACAAAACATTTTTATTAATTAAAATATCCTTGTATGAGGTGCCAACCTCCTCTCCTATTATCCTAATATTAGTGAATTTAATAAATCAATAATTTCCTAACTTTTAGGAACCTTATCCAATTTATTATTCCCTAATATTATAAATAGGAATATAATTGTAAATAGACTAATCACATTATCTATTTAACAATTAATATATATATTTAAACTTGTCCCACAAATTTAAATATCATATCTGTAGATATTTATTTAAGACAAGATTTCATGTCCCAGTACAATCAATTGTCTTAAACGGTGTCACTAATGTGACCCACGAATTAACCCTAATTCGTGTCCCAGCGTGCCATCTTGATCCTGCTCGTGTGTGACCCAACAGGCCCCACGTGAAGTTGGCAGCAAGACATCTCTATGACTTACAAGTCGAGAGCAGACTCTAGCAAGCCATCACGACTACCCAAAACACGTGAGTTATCGTTTATCGCCGAAAACGACTTAACCTTAGTACCACCTTGTCTTGATCCCTTTTTGCCCTACGATATTTTGGTCTTGGATTAGGCACGGGAAAGTCATCCATAATCCAAACCTCAACTTTCTCGATTCCTTGAGTAAGTCCCATTTACTAGTGTGGCCACACATTCCTTGGACAGACTCATCGAGGGGCCCAGTTAAATATCTCCCATCTCTAATGGGGGACAAAATTCCATCTTGGTCAACCACATTCCTCAGCACGACAATCAACCAAACCCATACCTAGCCCTTATGGCTACCCTGCTATGGGTAACGTTAGACTAGGCCAAAGTTTGACAACTACAACGCCGGAATAATGAAGACCTCAGGTCTAAGGGCATCGTGACAGGTGTACAGGAGAGGCTAGCTCATGACAAAAACCCATGCAGGACTCTTTAGGTCGGTCCAGCAACTTGTAACTCCTTACATAATTGCACCATGACTCTCGTTCCAGCATCTAGTGCATGCATCTCTATGCATCAAGGTCATGCTGGTCTTAATTCATTTTTGCTCCCACGAAAACAATCGACCAGGGACAGATTTAGATTAATTATCTCATAATTAATCACGGACTGTTATCATAGTAAACATGCTAATAATATGATAACCATTAATTTATCTCTATAAATTAATCAATATGTTCAAAACATATTTATAAAATGATTGGCCCTAGGGCACAATCTCCATCAGAATGATGGGATCTATTTATAGGAAAAGATTTGGGCTTGCATCGCCGGCTCACCATGACGGCTCATGGGATTTTCCTCGATTTCTGTGAGATGGTTTGAAGATACGAGATTTAGAAGATCTTTAGAACTTCTGTGAGCTCCAAGATGCGTGCGTCATGGGTGATTCCCATGGCTCAAATCTTTGCTCAAAATAATGCAAAACAAATCTGCCTTATAAAAGCTCTGCGGAAGCACTAGTGACGTGGCATCTGTGACAATGCTTGCGCCGCCATCTCAATATGACGACGCAAACTCTTCAAACTTGGCTTCAACTTAGCTAACTGCTCCTTTCTTCGGTTATTCTCTAATGCTTGTCTTTTGTTGTGATGAGGGCCTAAAACCACTAAGAACACCATTTAGTAACAATTGTCTCATAAATATAATAAAAAACTACAAAATAGCACTTTTAGTCGTTAATTCAATACATCACCTTGGTAAAAATCTTAACACATTACTTGGTCATTTTTGCAATAATTAGTAGTAAAAAGATAGTGAAATAAAACCAAATAACATAACAAGATTTGGTCTAATCAAAGCATCAAAAAGACGGGTACTTTCTTATTTTAAGAGATTTGCAATATTTTATATTGAGCTCCCTATTGCGGGGACAACCAATGGATGGGCCTTGAGATTATATCGATGGGTAGGCTTGTGGGTGCCGATTGATGGTTGAGCGTTGAGAGTGTTGATTGATGGCTAGACTTTGTGAGTGCTAACTGATAGTTGGGAGTTGAGAGTGTTGACGACTGATGGGCATACTTTGTTTGTGCCAACTGATGGCTAGACTTTCAAGGTGTTGATAGATGGTTAGACTTCATGGATGCCAACCAATGGCTAAAATTTAAGGGGGTTGATTGATGGTCAAACATTTTTCATATCAATTGATGGCTAGACTTTGAGGGTGTTGACTGATGACCAAGCTTCTTGGGTGCTAACCAATGGTTGGACTTTGAGGGTGATATATGATGGACAAGGTTTGCTGGTGCCAACCAATTGTTGGGCTTTGAGGGTGCTGACCCAAGTCCAGGCTTTGTGGGTGTTAGTTGATGGTCGGGCATTGATCAACCCAAACCTGTATATGTTATTTGGTCTTCTTTTTACCTACTTTAACAATGTTTTATTACAATAATGACCAAGTAATATATTAGGATTTGTACCAAGGTGATACATAGAATTATAGACTAATAGTGTTATTTTGCAGCCTTTTATTATATTTTATTAAAAGGTGCTGCTTAATCGTTCACTTAGTGGTTTCAGGCCATGTATCACAGTAAAAGACAGTCAAACAAGCATAACCGAAGGTTGGATCATTTGAATTTAGTGAATTCAAGCTTTCTGAGTTTGAGTCGTCACAATGAGCTGTCAGTGCAAGGCAGCAACGTAGTGGATTCGTCAGCATGATGTCATCAAAGTTTTCAGAAGGTAGATTTGAATTGAGCCCAAATTTGAGCCGTTGTAATTAGTGGTGGCGCACGTAACAAATATTCAAAAAAAATAAGAAGTTTAAACTATCAAGGCCTCCCATTTCGGAACGGTTTCACGAAATTTGAAGAAAATATTATGAGCTTTCATGGAGAGCCAACATCGCAGCTCGACGACGCTGTCTCAAATTTTGCTTATAAATAGACCTTGTCATTCCACACCTTTGAGCATCAGTTCTAAGAAAGTTAGTAGAGAGAGTCTCACATAGAGCACCCATATTTCATGGTTACTCTGTCGAGAGCATGAGTAACTAATTCTTTAGATACTTGAGGAGGAATCTGACGATATGGCTAGAGTTCATCTACCTTCATAGAAGGAGTTTTCTGGTTTGGTTATGAATTTTCTATATTTCAATTTATTCATGAGTTCATGATTGATTGTTAAATATATTAGACAATTAGATTATTAGGATTTCTTTAATTATGTCATACTTATTATTAGGCTGATATATAATGAATTTCAGTTAGGTCCTTACATTGAATGGTTAGTAATATGTGCTCATGTTTTCCTGTTTATGGTTGAGTAATCTTTCCTTACTCTTCTTTGCCGCCATTAGTTATTGAGGCTATATTTGAAGTTGTAATTCATAGTTCCCGACTATAGGGGTGGATTGCATAGGTCGTTTATAATCTAATGTCATGCAATAGCAAATACATTATTAGATATGGTTATTCCATTCATAACCAAGTTGCCATACTCATATCCTTATTGAGTAAGGAAAGTCATTCAGAAGTTTCGTGCCTCGGGTTTGTTTTTACTATTAAGTTTTTTTACAACGCACAACAATCCATTCACAATCACCATTAACTCTTGCATTTGAGTTCTGCGAGAGATCGTCCTTGGGCCTGTTCTATACTATAAGTTAATATAGTATTTGAGCAATTCTCGAGTATCAAATTTTATTATCCAATTGGGTTATCCAGAGCACCTTACGATGGGTTCCGGTCAGGGTGCTTGCACAACGAGGCTTAAAAATGGTGAAATAACACATGCTCATATGTTGCAAAAGAAAATGCCCATTATTTCGACAAGCAGGTACGTTGAAGGAAAAGATAATGCATTATTTGGGAAATGTCCCCAGTCTAGAGGATTTGACTATAACAAAAGGATTTGAATGATTTGGTTAGAAGGAATTTCACTCCATATGATCAGGAATGCTTGAGTTAATTATGCAAACATTGCCTTGGCTTGGGGTTTAATGTGGAATGCACAAAAAGTCGTCCCTTTATTTGATGGAAAGGAGACAAAAGGGAAATTCCCTAGTCTATGCTTGGAAAATAAACGTTTATCATGAATGCTTTGCCCTAGTTTGAGTTTCAAGCTTATTGTTTCTTAACAAGGACTTTTGGGTTTGTAGCATGGCATAAAATGATAACGGTCTTTTAAAAAAATGAAAGTAGACTCAAAGATATCATACCCTCCTCACTTTACCTTCAAATTGTTCTTTTTTCCTACTTTCAACCAAATTTATACTAGAGCTCACTTGACAAGAGAAATCAAAGCAATTCATAAGTATCCACAAAATTGGTGGCCACACAAAGCGGGAGAAAACATAAAACTCATCAATTGAACTTAAAAGCCAAAATCATCCATAATCAAAGTAATCAACCAGTTAATTTACATTGCTAAGAAGTTCTAATCCTAGAGGACTATAAAGTATAGTCTATCATGCTCAAAAACATGGAAACAACAATTTTCATGAACTCGAAGAAGAAGAAAAGAGAAGAGATGAGAAAAAACCAAGATTACAATCCCAAATCTTCACTCCAAATGCCTCCAATCCACCAAATTTGATGTTTCCAAGCAAGATTCCAAGCTTCCCCACCAATTTCGAGCTCCACTTGACTCCTAGGGTTGCTCCTCTATATCCAATTTAGTCCCCCTTTCGAAAATGACGCAGAACAACCCTTAAAAATGCGAAAATCTGTCTTCGACTCGCCTAGGCGAGCAAGGCTCACTTATGCTGGGCTATTTAGTGAAGGGTGCCGTAGGCGAGCTACTGGGCGCCTAGGCTAGCAGGAGAACTCAGCAACACTAAAATCTTTGTTTCGGCTCCGAATCGCTTAATACGAAGAACCCCAAACCTCTCAACATCCTGTAGACATTTTAAGCTTCTATTCAAGGTCCTTAAACATTAAAAACTCAATAAATTGAATGCCCAAAATCGTTGGTTAACTTGAATAACATAAAATGAAAATAAACAAAACAAAACAAATAAAACCTTAAGACTAAAAACTAGATATTTACAACTAATACATACACACTTATTAAGCTTCATTAACAATTAAAATATGGATAAAAGCCCCAAAATGACCCGAGATTAAGACTAGATCACTCTAAATTATTAGAGTTATCAAACATTGGAACTCTTTCCCATCTTTATTCTTTTTGTACTTTAATTTCGATCACTTTTTCTTTACCTTTCGAAACAACTTGTATTATGAGCTATTTTTACAGTAAAATCCTCATTACTTCAAAATTTTGCTTTTATTGGGATCTTTTGAAAAATTCATCCAGCCAAAGGGGTTTAAAAAGCTTGAGATATTGTATGGGATAAATGAAAGGAAATCGATCCTCTCTTTTCATTTGAGTCTCTAGCATAATGATGTTGAAAAACTACACTAACCCAAGTAAAATTTTGTTTTTTGGTGATGAAATTAAGAAGGCTCGCTCCTGGCTCAACAACTGTAACTAGTGAAGATCTTCTTTATATTTGGTAAGAACAAGAATATCTTCTATCATTAATACAAATTCACTTGTGTGATGGTTATCGTGCATCTATTTATTGAGGCTTTTCTGGGACAAATCTTTTCTATTCATTTTGCTTTTGAACTTTTTTAGAAAACTGATGTGGGGTATTTAATTGTCCACAAGAAACTTATTAGCATGCATATTCATAGTATTACAATATTTAACCAAATCATGTGAAGGATTAATGCATGAGACAAGAGCCTTAGAAATTCTAATTCCTAAGAAACAAGAAGATAAAGGAAATTGAATAGAAGAAAAATTAGAATATAAAATGTTAATGAAAAATAGTGAATGGATAAACCTCATTCATCCTTATTCCAAAGATAAAGTTACAGTTCAACAATAAAACACAATTTATGATTATAGTATAGTTACTAGGGTGTGACTTGATAAAATCAGTCGTGATTTCCTATCCAACCTTCAGCGCTTAACCATTGCTTCCAAGTTTAATCTTGGCTAACACCACATGTATCTCAATGGAAGATACTCGTGTGAGAGAGCCAACCTCACAACCTTGTACTACATATACTTCTGTATTGTGTAAACAACACTCTTACTACTCGATCCATCCAAAACTAATGGTATGCCTTAGCAATATACTTTATTTATGACCAATAGTAGAGTTTACAAAGCTTGCACTCATGACTTAAAAGTGTAACATATAAAGTAGTTATATCATCCCTACTATACGCAATCTTAGGGATCTCGCATGTCTGTTGAGGCATCCCTAAGCGATACCAATGTAGGAATGTTGTAGACTTTGTAGAAATTATGTATATATTGTGCATGTACAGTTGGCATTTTTTCAATTGTTGGTATAGCTTAGCTTAGTGAGGTGTAGTGTATAGTATCTTGCCATTTTATGTTTTCGTTTAGTAAGTACTGCAACATTGTTTTCTCTCTTTTGCCCCTAGGTTAATGTTTTACTGGTGTATATATTGCTATTTGTTGAATGAAGTCGTCAGGTCATTACAAAACCTTTTTCATCTTCTACCTTTTCTCCTATGTTACTGGTTTGGTTTTATGGTATCAGAGCCAGGTTCACAGAGGAGATCATAATCAGTACTCTAATATTCCTTCATACATACCCTCCTTTTCATGGCAGAAACAACACCAACTTCTACTATCTCTGTTACTCGTCCTGCACAATCAAAAGAGCAATTTGATGGACTTCTACGAAAGAATCCATTATACCTCCACTCTTCTGATAGTTCAGGCCTATTGTTAGTGACTCATCCACTAACAATGACTAACTACATTATTTGGAGTAGGTCCATGAAAATAGCATTGAAAGCCAAGAACAAGTTAGGGTTTATCAATGGGACCTACCCACAGCCTACTGATGAAAATTCTGATGAATATCTTCAATGGAGTTTGGTAGATTCCATTGTAACTTCATGGATTCTTAATGCCATGACTAAGGAATTATCAGAGGCTTACATCTATTCCCCTTCAGCTCGACAACTTTGGATGGAGTTGGAAGAGAAATTTGGACAAGGAGACAAGTCGCAGGTGTTCAACATAAAGAAGCAGCTGGAAATCTGAGGCGACGAAATGATTCATTGGCGACTTAGTCCAATATCCTGAAGAAATTGTTGGAAGAGCTCAATTGTCTTGAGCCTAGGCCAAGATGTACTTGCACGGGGTGTAAGTGTGATATCTATAAGAAGCTGGAAGACATTGATAGTGCTAACAATGTATTGCAGTTTCTTATGGGTCTTAATGAATCCTACAATGTCGTGGTTAGCAATATTTTGCTGTTAGACCTCTGCCTTCTTTTAACAAAACTTACTCCATCATTTCGCGTGTTCAGAGATAAAGATCTGAGATAAATACAAGTGTTACTGCTATGGAGTCAAGTGCTTTGGCTGTAAGTGTTGGGAATTCTAGGGGCCTAACGCAGCGGAAGAAGATATAAAATTAAAATAAAACACGCCAGGTCCTAAAATTCTCGAACGGATCCGCTAGTAGAATTTAAACTTTTAAGATAGTGGTATACCTCACGAGTTTCAATCGATTGGTTGAACAAGGCGTGTTCCAGGAGTCCACTCGCAGTGTCCTCCCTCTGCCAGTAATCCACACGAACAGTTTATTCGGGCACCAAGGTGCTAGCCTTCAGTTCTTTTCTCCACAAGAACTAGGGACCAATCTACAGTGTATTTGAACTCAAGAACTCCTTCTTGATTCAAACTCCAAAAGTGGCGCAATGGAGAATTCCCCAAAAGAACTCCTTCTTGTCTTTCCTTCTCTCACAAACCCTAATTTTTGGCAACCACAATCGAATTGCCTAACTCCTTAGGCCAAGTCGATTTTACCCTCTCAACTCTTGAGAACCAAAAATTTGCTCACTTGGAAGCTAGGGTTTTGAAGGAGGCGATTTTTCTATCTCTCTCAACAAGGAGGATGAAAATTGCACAAATGAATTCTCACTATTAGCTTACCCTAGGCGCCTAGCCCTAGGCATATATATATATAATTATATTTAGAGCATTATTATAATTCTAAATTATAATAATATGGCTTTCATGACTTGAATTTCAAATTATAATATTACCATAATATTAAATTTAAATTCAAATC
>QANZ01040687.1:40272-60557 GCA_003254925.1 Chamaecrista fasciculata | reverse complement strand
GAGAGGCAAGCTGATGACTAAACCCATGCAGGACTCTCCGGGTCATGTCCAGCAACTCGTAACCCCTTACGTAATTGCACCATGACTCTGGTACCAGCATCTAGTACATGCATCTCTATGCACCGAGGTCATGCTGGTCTTAGTTCATTACAAGTTCCCACTTGAATGAGCGACCAGGGACGGTTTAGATTAATTATCTCATAATTAATCACGGACTGTTATCATAGTAAACATGCTAATAATATGATAACCATTAATTTATCTCCATAAATTAATTGATATGTTCACAACATATCTATAAAATGATTGACCCTAGGGCACAATCTCCAACAGACTCCCACTTGCACTAGGTACAATCATTAATCAAACTGTTCCTACTCTAGGAACATCCATTAATGTGTGTCTAATCTCCATCTGACACTACATGATGCCCATGTAAAACCTGTGCTAGGGATCTCGTATGACATTAGTTTTCCTAACATTGTCATAAGAGGATCGGCATCATCCTCGTCTGCTACTTTAACATATCTTGATATCACCATCTCTAGGTGATCATGTCTGAGTGTATATATGTGCATACATATATCACTGTCGGAACATCAGTGGGGATCCAATCCCATTTGGTGTCTTCCTGTCTCCACAGGGTGACCACCAATCACATCTCAGACATTAGTTTTACGGTCTGCGTCTCCACGCGACCAACCCTATGTTGTAGAATCAGCAATCGTGCTCTCTGCTTCGAAACTCTTTCCAACTCACGATGCTATCTGTTCAGGAGAAACACATATCCATACTGCGATTTATCTTGGTAGGTTTTGGAAAACGGGCACCTGTGTAACTCTTACACAACAATTCCACCATAATCCAAGATTTCATCCTTAGTTCTTCCTAAGTACTCAAGGATGCTTATGACAGCGGTACAAGGATCCTCACCAGGGTCTTGTTGGAACCGGCTTGTCACGCTCAGGGCAAACGACACATCGGGTCGAGTACAAGCATGATGGATCCTATTGCCGAAGCATAAGGGATGCCACTCATGTGCCCTTGCTCAACAAGTGTCTTGGAACACTGTTTCTTGCTCAGGGTCTATCCTTGATTCATCCACATGAATCCCTCTTGGAGTCTTGCATACTGAACCCCTTCAGTACCTCATCCAAGACCGTACTCTGACTCAATCCAAGAAGCCTACAAGATCTATCTCCATAGATTTTAATGCCTAGAATATAGGCAGCTTCTTCATTCATTGAAAACGATTTTCACAACCAAGATTCACAATCTCTAAGGTTGGAACATTATTTCCAATGCGCAATATGTCATTGACATATAGCACCAAGAACACAATTGTGCTCCCACTAACCTTCTTGTAAACACAAGGTTCGTCAGTGTTTTGTAAGAAGCCAAACTCCTTTGACTACCTTATCAAAACGATGACTCCAACTCCGTGACGCTCGCTTCAATCCATAAATGGATTTCCAAAGCTTGCACACCTTTACTGGTTCCTCTGGACATTCAAACCCCTTAGGTTGTGTCGCACACATCCTTGGGCAGCCTTCCATGCTGCTTTGACATCCATTTGTCATATCTCATAGTCATAATATGCGACTATGGCAAGCAGGATCCTAATGGTCTTGGCCATTGCAACAGGGGAAAAGGTTTCGTCATGGTCAATACCATGACGTTGCATAAAACCCTTTGCAACTAGCCTAGCCTTGAAGACGTTGACATTGTCATCCTTGTCGCTTTTCCTCCTTGAAAACCCACCTGCACCCTACGGGTTTTACCCCTTCAGGTGCATTAACCAAGGTCTAACCTTGTTATACATAGAATGCATCTCAGCCTTCATGGCTTCAAACCATTTCTCTGAGTTGGGATCTACGATGGCCTCTTGATAGGTGGTGAGCACACCATGCACCGTGAGCAACACATCCCTGTTTTCAGTCACGAGAAATCACCATCTCTCTGGCTGGAAACGTGTCCTATCAGACCTTCGTGGTCCTTGTGTTATTAGAGGAGCTACCATAACACCTTGTGGTTCTTCTCTAGTTTCCGTCTGCGCCTCTGAATTGCTTTGTGGATCTTGAACTCCTTCAAGATTTACTTTACTCCCACTGTTTCCTTTGGAAACAAGATCCTTCTCTAAGAAGATCAACTTCTGACTACAAACTCTTTGTTGTCAGATGGGCAGTAAACATAGTATCCCCTCGTTTACTTGGGGTACCCTTACAAGCACTTTTGGGAGATAGTTTATCGTTTGCTTAACGTAAATTTCACACCCCCAAATTTGTGATAAGACACTATGGGACTCCTCCCATCCATATCTCATATGGTGTCTTCTCAACTGCCTTAGACGGAACATGGTTTAGTGTGAACACGGCAGCTTCTAAAGCATATCCTCAAAAGGATCGTGGAAGATCAGTTTGACTCATCATAGACCGAACCATATCCAATAGAGTTCGATTCCTCCTATCGGAAACACCATCCCCATGGGGTTTCAGAAGAGGTAAGTCGTGAGACCATCTCACGGCTTCTAGGATGATCAACAAATTATTGACTCAAATACTCGTCTTCTCGATCAGATCGAAGGACTTTGATTTTCTTGTCAAGTTAGTTCTCTACTTCACTTTGAAATCTCTATTTCAAAAGACTCCGACTTATGCTTTAATAGGTAGCCCAAGTCAAACCTATTGAAGCAGTTAGTAAGAGTAACCACCTTCAGCTTGGGTACTCATGGTTCCTCATACATCACCATATATGATCCCCAACAAGTCAGATGCCCTCTCACTGTGTCCAGTGAAAAGGCGCCTTTGTCATCTTTCCAAGTAAACAAGATTCGCAAGCATCATATGATTCAAAGTCAAATGATCTTAGAACACACTTTATAAGGGACATGAATTAGGGTAATTCGTGGGTCACTCCGGTGGCCTAATTTAAGACACAGAGGAAATGTCTGGGACATTATGTCTTGTCTTAAATTTTCTACAGTTTAAATAATTGTTAAATGATTAATAGAGATTAATTATTTACAATTAAAATATTAGGAATAATAAATCAAATAAGTTTCCTATAAGTTAGGAGATTATTGATTTATAAAATTCACTAATATTATTATAGAGGGTGGCGCCTCTTTGGTGATTTAATTAATAAAAATGTTTTATTAATTTAAGTCATGAGTTTGAATTTGAATTTGAAATTCAAGATTTGAATTAAGATATTGGGGTAATATTTTAATTCAATAAAGAATTTAAATTCAGAATTCAAAATTTGAATTAAAGATATTATGGTAATATTTTAATTCAAAAACATTGGGATAAAATAAGTTGGTTATGACTTCCTAATTTTAGGAGTTATTTTTGATTTATAAAATTCCAATAAAATAAGGAGTAATAGGCGCCTATCTCATGTGGGTCCCATTGGGAGATTTGATCTTCCATTTGATTCTATGAGATAGGAATTTGAATTTGAATTAAAATATTATGGTAATATTTTAATTAGATATTCAAGTCTTAAAGATATGATATTATTGTAATATCATGATTTTATATTTATAAAATTACCATAATTTTGGTAATTATATAAGCTAAAAGTCGCCTAGCCAATATGCATGCTTGTGAGAAACCCTATTTCACTAAGGCAAGTCGATTTTCTTCCTTGTAGAGAGAGAAAATTCGCCACCCACCTTCCAAGAGAGAGAAGTCGATTTTCTCCTAAAGAGTTAGAGGGAAAATCGAAGTTGTGGGTTCCTAGGGTTCTTGAGAGAAGAAGAACAAAAGGAGTTTTGTTGCTGTCTTCTGCTCTGTTGCGCCACCTAGCCTGAATTCAGAGAAGGAGTTCCTGAGTTCAACACCTGTAGATTCAAATCCCGGTTTCTTTGGAGAAAGAAACAAGAAGGCTAGCACCTTGTGTTCGGGAAACTGTTCGTGTGGATTACCGGTGGAGGAAGGACGTGGAAACGGACTTCTCAGACTCACCAAGTTTATGTTGGGAATTCCCGGGGAAAACACGCAGTGGAAGAACTGTAAATAAAAAAAAAAACTTGCGCTCCCCAGGAGAAACCCACCCTGAGATCCGCTAGCTGAATTTAAAACCAGATATAAAAATGTTATACCTCAAGCTTTCAATCGGATTGGTGATACTTGGCGAGTCTAGAAGTCCATTTCCACCTCCTTCCTCCACCGGCGATCCACACGAACAGTTTCCCGAACACGAGGTGCTAGCCTCCTTGCTTCTTTCTCCAAAGAAACTCGGGATTGAATCTACAGTTGATGAATTCAGGAACTCCTTCTCTGAACTCAGGTTAGATGGCGCCACAGAGCAGAAGACAGCAACAAAACACCTTTTGTTCTTCTTCTCTCAAAAACCCTAGGAACCCACAACAACGATTTCTCTCCTAACTCCTTAGAAGAAAATCGACTTCTCTCTCTAGGAAGGTGGGTGGCGAAATTTCTCTCTCAACAAGGAGGAAAGTCGACTTGCCTTAGCAAACTTAGGGTTTTTCACAAAATGTGCATGAATGAATTGAGTTAGGCGACTTTTAGCTTATAATTACCAAAATTATGGTAATTTTATAAATATAAAATCATGATATTACAATAATATCATATCTTTAAGACTTGAATATCTAATTAAAATATTACCATAATATTTTAATTCAAATTCAAATCCCTATCTCATAGAATCAAATTGAAGATCAAATCTTCCAATGGGACCCACATGAGATAGGCGCCTATTACTCCTAATTTTATTGGAATTTTATAAATCAATAATAACTCCTAAAATTAGGAAGTCATAACCAACTTATTTTATCCCAATGTTTTTGAATTAAAATATTACCATAATATCTTTAATTCAAATTTTGAATTCTGAATTTAAATTCTTTATTGAATTAAAATATTACCCCAATATCTTAATTCAAATCTTGAATTTCAAATTCAAATTCAAACTCATGATTTAAATTAATAAAACAATTTTATTAATTAAATCACCTTAAATGAGGCGCCACCCTCTAGCATAATATTAAGGAATTTCATAAATCAATAATCTCCTAACTTTTAGGAATTGTTTGATTTATTATTCCTAATATTTAAATTGTAAATAATTAATCTCTATTAATCATTTAACAATTATTTAAACGGTAGAAAATTTAAGACAAGACATAATGTCTCAGACATTTCCTCTCTGTCTTAAATTAGGCCCACGGAGTGACCCACGAATTACCCTAATTCGTGTCCCTTATAAAGTGTGTTCTAATCCTGCTCGTGTGTGATCCAGCAGGCCCCACGTGAAGTTGGCAGTAGGTCATCCCTATGTCCTACAAGTCGTGAGCGGACTCTAGCAAGCCATCGCGACTACCCAAAACACGTGAGTGATCGTTTGTTACCAAAACCGATTTTAACCTTCGTACCTCCTAGGCACCGACCCTATTGTTCTGCGATATCTTGGTTATGCATTAGGCACAGGAAAGTCATCAATGATCCAAACCTTTACTTTCTCGATCTTCTTGAGTAAGTCCCAATATACTGAGTGGCCACTCTTTCCTTGGACAGACTCATCGAGGGCGCCCGTAAGATATCTCCCAATTTAATGGGGAACAAAATCCCAATTTTGGTCAGTCCACATTCCTCAACACGGCAATCATTCAAACCCGTACTTAGCCCTTATGGCTACCCTGCTACGGGCAACGTTAGACTAAGCCAAAGTCTGACAACGGCAACGCCGGAATAATGATGACCTCAGGTCTAAGGCGTCCTGACAGGCGTGCAAGAGAGGCAAGCTGATGACTAAACCCATGCAGGACTCTCCGGGTCAGTCCAACAATTCATAACCCCTTACGTAATTGCACCATGACTCTCATTCCAACATCTAGTGCGTGCATCCCTATGCACTGAGGTCATGCTGATCTTAGTTCATTTTCGCTCCCACGAAAACAATCGATCAGGGACAGATTTAGATTAATTATCTTATAATTAATCATGGACGTAATCACAGTAAACATGCTAATAATGTGAAAACCATTAATTTATCTCTATAAATTAATCCATATGTTCATAACATATATAAAAGAGGATTGGCCCTAGGGCACAATTCCTAACAGACTCCAACTTGCACTAGGGTACAATCATCAATCTAGCTGTTCCTACTCCTAGGTACACTGATCAATGCGTCTTATCCCCATTGACGATACATGTCTCTCATGTATGACCCTTGCAACATTATCCTTGCCTGCTACTTTGCAAATCTTCACATCACCTCTGTCAATCATCTCCCTGACGAGGTGAAAACGTCTGAGTATATGTTTGGTCCTTTGGTGGGACCGTGGCTCCTTGGCTTGCGCAATAGCACCACTATTGTCGCAATACAGGGTAATGGGATCAGATATGGTCGGAACCACACCAAGCTCGGAGATGAACTTTCTAATCCACACAGCCTCCTTTGCCGCATCCGAGGCTGCAATATACTTGGACTCCGTTGTAGAATCGGCAATCGTGCTCTGCTTGGAACTCTTCCAACTCACGCTGCCACCGTTCAGGAGAAACACATATCCTGACTGCGATTTGAAGTCGTCTTGGTCGGTTTGGGAACTAGCATCTGTGTAACCCCTTACACATAGCTCTTCATCAGTTCCACCATAAACCAAGAACTCATCCTTAGTCCTTCTTAAGTACTTAAGGATATTCTTGACAGCGATCCAATGATCCTCACCAGGGTCTTGTTGGAATCGGCTTGTCATACTCAGGGAAAACGACACATCGAGTCGAGTACACAGCATGGCATACATGATGGATCCTATGGCCGAGGCATAGGGGATCCCACTCATGCGACCTCGCTCAACAAGTGTCTTCGGACACTGTTTCTTGCTTAGGGTTAGCCCATGATTCATCGGAATGAATCCCTTCTTCGAATCTTGCATACTGAACCTCTTCAGTACCTTATCCAAGTATGTGCTTTGACTCAACCCAAGAAGCCTACGAGATCTATCCCTATAGATCTTGATTCCTAGAATATAGGCGGCTTCTCCTAGGTCCTTCATTGAAAAGGATTTTCCCAACCAGGATTTTACAATCTCTAAGGTTGAAACATCGTTTCCAATGAGTAGTATGTCATCAACATACAGTACCAAGAACACAATCGTGCTCCCACTAACCTTCTTGTAAACACAAGGTTCGTCAGGGTTTTGTAGGAAGCCAAACTCTTTGACTACCTCATCAAAACGGTGATTCCAACTCCTGGATGCTTGCTTCAATCCATAAATGGATCTCTGAAGCTTGCACCCCTTGTCTGGTGCCTCAGGACATTCAAACCCCTCGGGTTGTATCATATACACATCCTCGGGCAGCCTTCCGTTAAGGAACGTTGTTTTGACATCCATCTGCCATATCTCATAGTCGTAATATGCAGCTATGGCAAGGAGGATCTTAATGGATTTGGCCATTGCAACAGGCGAAAACGTTTCGTGATAGTCTATACCATGATGTTGCATAAATCCCTTCGCAACCAACCTCGCCTTGAAGACGCTGACGTTGCCGTCCATGTCTGTTTTCTCTTTGAAAACTCACTTGCACCCTACGGGTTTTACCCCTTCAGGTGGAGTGACCAAGGTCCAAACTTGGTTGTCGTACATGGATTGCATTTCAGCCTTCATGGCTTCAACCCATTTTTCTGAGTTGGGATCTACGATGGCCTCTTGATAGGTGGTGGGTTTTACCACGCTCCGTGAGCAACACATCCTTGTCTTCAGTCACGAGAAACCCATAGTATCTCTCTGGCTGAAAACGTGTTCTATCAGACCTTCGTGGTCCTTGTGTTTGTGGAGGAGCATCCACAACATCTTGTGGAGCTTCTCCAGTTTCCGCCTGCGCCTCCGATGCGTCTTGTGGAGCTTGAACTTCTTCAAGCTCTATCTTACTCCCACTGTTTCTCTTGGAAACAAGATCCTTCTCTAAGAAGAATCCACTCCTGACCACAAACACTTTGTTGTCAGTTGGGCAGTAGACGTAATACCCTTTCGTCTCTTTAGGGTATCCCACAAATAGACACTTGAGGGATTTGGGAGACAGTTTATCGTTAGGCTGTTGCTTAACATAAACCTCACATCCCCAAACCTTGAGGTAAGACAAATTGGGACTCTTCCCTTTCCATATCTCATATGGTGTCTTCTCAACGGCCTTGGACGGAACACGGTTAAGTGTGAACATGGCAGCTTCTAAAGCATACCCCCAGAAGGATGGCGGAAGATCGGTCTGACTCATCATAGATCGAACCATATCCAATAAAGTTCGATTCCTCTTCTCAGACACACCATTCCACTGTGGTGTTCCAGGAGGAGTCAGTTGTGAAACTATTCCACAACTACTAAGATAATCAGTGAATTCTTGACTCAAATATTCGCCTCCTCGATCAGATCGAAGGATCTTAATTTTCTTGTCAAGCTGGTTCTCAACTTCATTTTGAAATCTTTTGAACATTTTAAAAGACTCTGACTTGTGCTTCATTAAGTAGATATACCCATATCTACTGAAGTCGTCAATGAACGTAATGAAGTAGTAGTAACCTCCTCTGGCCTGCACACTCATGGGTCCACATACATCACTATGTATGATTCCCAATAAGTCAGATGCCCTCTCACTCTAACCAGTGAAAGGCGCCTTTGTCATCTTGCAAAGTAAACAGGATTCGCAAGCATCATATGATTCAAAATCAAATGAACTTAGAAGTCCATCTTTATGGAGCTTCTTGAGGCGTCCCTCGTTTATGTGACCTAGACGACAGTGCCAAAGGTACGTAGGATTAGGTTCGCCAACCTTAATCCTTTTGGTATCAATGTTATAGATATTATTATTTTGTCTTTGTTCCAATTTTAAGATATAGTGGTTATCATGCAGATCTCCATAAGCATATAACACATCATCTTTATAAATTGAACACTTTCCATTACCATTCACACAAATAAAACCTTCCTTATCCAAATAAGAAAGTGATATAATGTTTGAACTTAAACATGGAACGTAATAACAATTATTCAAAGACATAATAAGCCCAGTGGGCAAAACAACCTCGTATGTCCCTACAGCAACAGCAGCAACCCTTGCTCCATTGCCCACACGTAGGTCCACCTCGTCTCTGCTCAGCTTTCTACTTCTTCTCAACCCCNTGGATAAGTTCATTGAATGATATAGACGAGTTCTAATTCATTGGTTTGAATTTAGAAAGAATATTTTGAAACTTGGTTGTTTTGTTTGGAACTTTCAAGTTTGCAAATTGGTCATTATAGATGATTTTGGTGGTTTTAATGAACTAAATGGGATACTTTGGAATTATGAAAAGTTTTGGAAAAATGATATTGAGTTTAAATTGTGAAAGTTTATCTATGCAAGTTAAAATTGATAGAAAAGAGTGTGTCAAGTTGTGGCATTGATTCAAGCTTTTGATTTTAAAATTTGTTCTTCAGCTAATCTTAACAATTGGATTTCAAAGAACTTACTAAAGCTCCCAAATGACATACCCAAGTCTCTTTGTTAATTTCTTGGTTGAGACATGCTAGGGTTCTTGGAAATGTGGGAAAGGGTAAGATAAGTTCTAGATAGTGGGTTCTTAGGTGAGTAAAGGGTGTTAACAAGTTAAGGTTTTCAAGTTAAGAGAATTGTACTTTTCAAGTCTTTGGATCAAGTTCTTGAATGGTGAGGTTGATTGGTATTTTGGCTGTAATTATATTCCTAGATGCTTGCTTTGGTTATTGGAAGAAAGCATGAAGGCTATGGAGTCCATCCTATCGACTAAGGTGAGCGGCTTTCTTATCTTGGCCTTACTTGAGGGTTGATATGCTGAATGGTAATATTGTTGGGTTAATGAATTCTGTTGTTAATACTTGCCTAAGATAGCGAATGTCACGACCCCCTCTCTGGAGGCACGTGACCGGCACGGAAATGGGCCTACCCCATGCCGTAAGCCTAATCATTGGCAATCCATAACAACCCACCAAACATAATCCTGATAAATCATGATGTACTCAGACATAATAAACTCAATGTTCACATGCATAACTGCCAACCCAGAGTATCACTAAGTAAATATAAATTCTATTTCAAGCAACCAACAAAATACACATTTAATTAATCTTTGACGTAATCAAGACGCATAACATATTAATGATACATAGCCCTGAATTCTCCCCAAGTACTGGTGGAGCTGACGGACTAAAGTTTAATACAATCTACTTGAAATCTTAAATAAAACAACAACCCACACAAACGATGACATAGGCTCTTGATTGGCTTCCTCCGAGGATTGAAGTAGTGGCTTGACCTGAACCTGTATCTAAAAATGTTAAACGAGGGGTGAGTCGAAACTTAGTGAGTGGCTACCCATTTCAACCATGGGGTCACCAACAAAGCCATAACTCATCAACAATGTCCAATTTATATTAACATTCACTCAATTAAATGATCCAACATATTCAGCGATTAGAACCTTAATCGTATCACGAGGTATGAAACGATTCAAGACGAAATTATTTGTCGAACCTTTAGAGAAATTACGATATGTGAATCACCACGGGTTTAAGAAAGTCTTTTGAAAGTAAAACATTTTTAAGAAAACATTATTCGAAGTTTCATTGAGAAAAATAAAGTTTAGTAACAAAGTAATAAAAGATTTAAAGAAAGATTCTGATCTAAAATGAAATCGCGTTTGTTTACCTCTATGGCATCTACACGTAGGATAGCAAACATCGCAGAAGGCATTCGACAATTATCATTTAGACTATCAAAGATCTCAAATTCACCCAATGTCAATAATACCAGTATTCAACCTCACAAAGTCATCAATTCCATAGCAAATGATATGTCGATACAACCAATTCGTAGTAATCATCAACTTATAATAAAGTAAAGTCTCAACGTAAACCAATTACTGAAAACTATTAACTTATAAGAAAGTGAATGCTCAATGCAAAAGAAGATTCAACAGTTAATTCACCACCAACACACAATTATGAGATTTCAAGTCTGCATCCACTCATGAGGGAACCACACACAGCATTGTTGGGAAATCACAGAGGGAGCGCAGCAGAAGAAATTAAAAATTTTGGACTAAAACGTAAATAAAACTAAAAGCTAACTCTGTGATTCCTTCCAGGATCCACTAACTATGTTTATNGGACCGCACACAGCTTTTCACCCATCGGGACCGCACATAGCATTATCTCAACCCATGGGGACCGCACACAGCTTTTCACCCATCGGGACCGCACATAGCATTATCTCAATCATTTCACAAACAATTAACGGTAAAGGACACACCAAAGTAAAGGTAGGTTTTCAATCAATATCGCAACTAACACTTTGAGAGAGCAATCACACATGCACAAACACAAACACAAACTCAAATTCAAACCCAACACAACACCAACACAAACACAAACACAAACACAATCACAATTTCAATCACAAACACAATCACGAGCACAAGCTCAATTGAATATGGTCAACTCAGAACTTACAACACTATAATAAAAAAAAATTAAAAATTAAATACTATCTCTAACACCAATCAAGAGTAAAGAAGCATTTAGTATAAGTAACATCAACAATCCACATCGCACAATTATGAAACAGGTAATATCACAATCGAACACATATGTCAGCCAAACATCACACTTGATTCACAAATATGGCACAATATTAATATTTCAACTTCAATGCATCGGGGAGTACACAAATCATCACCTCGACCCTCAGGTGAGCACTTATAACAATATTTTCAATTTTCCTCCACTCATGCATGAGGAGTATCATCTCATAATCACCTCAGCCCTCAGGGGAGCATACATAAACATAACCATTTCTCAAATAGTCAATAACATCAACCATGTCTGAATGAGTAACGAGTCTCAGTCATTATCACAACCGATATTATACAAGAGAGCATATTCGTATTCAAAATATACAATTTTACATAGGTGTTATCAACCACATTCTCAACCAGAGCTAACAATAGAATTAATTCCTTTAGCAACATCACCAACCCTCCACGGGCCAAGATAAGAAAGCCACTCACCTTGGCATAGACAGTAGATATCAGCACCTTTTAGCCTTCGACCAACGATCGGTGTGAACCAATCTATGAGTAAATCCACCAACAAAGATTTAATGAATATACTATGGGAAACTTCGTATGACCCGAAGGTCAAACCCTTCACAAGCAATCATCCTAACCCCCAATAACAAATCTTTATTAAAAAGACTTATCCAACCCCTCAAACCCCCATAAAATCTTAATGCTTACACAAAAAAAAAAACCAACAAGAGACTTGGGTACAAATTTGGGAGCTTTAGCAATGATTTGAAATCCAACAATTAAAGATTAGTTCATAAACAAATTTTCAAATCACAACTACAAGCCAATCTCAACTTGTCACTTCCTTCTCCTTTCAAGTTAAACTTGCATATATTGGTTATCATACATTAAACTCAAGAATATTGTTTCGAAATCTGAGAATAGTTCTCACCCAGGAAAGAAAGCTCTATGTCCTAGAGAACCCCATCCCTGAACAGCCTGCTGCTAACGCTCCAAGAGCACAGAGAGATGCTTATGAGAAGCATCAAAGTGACTCTGTGGACGTTGCCTGTCTTATGCTGGTAACCATGGTTCCCGAGATTCAAAAGAACTTGGAGAACAAAGGGGCATATGAGATAATAACACATCTTAGAGAAATGTTCCAAGTACAGGCAAGGCAAGAGAGATTTGAGACTGCAAAGGCTCTATACTCTTGCAAGATGGCAGAAGGTCAATCTGTTAGTGCCCACATCTTGAAGATGCAGGGGTACATAGATCACCTTGCCAGGCTGGGTTTTCCCATTGTGCCAGAGCTAGCGACGGATTTGATCCTACATTCGCTACCTAGAAGTTATGACCAGTTTGTCTTGAACTTCAACATGAATGGCATGGAGAAAACTGTTTCTGAACTGCATGGGATGCTAAACACTGATGAGGCATCTATTAAGAAGGCGCCTAGCACTGTCTTACTAGTTCAGGACAAGGGAAAGGGTAAGGGCAAAGGAAAGAGGAAAGGAGACGCCGAGGTTGGTGGGACCAAGCCTGCGGCTAAGCCTAACCCGCCGCCTGCCAAGAAGGCAAAGCCCAATAAGAATACAGTCTGTTTCTTCTGCCAGAAGCCAGGACACTGGAAGAGAAACTGTAAGTTGTTCTTGGAAGATCTGAAGAAGAAGAAGAAGAAGAGCGAAGCCTCTACTTCAGGTATCTTTGTTATAGGCGTTCACTTGTCTACTCCTACTACTTGGGTATTAGATACCGCTTGTGGTTCTCACATATGTACTAATGTGCAGGGGTTGAGAAGAAGTAGAAAGCTGAACAGAGGCGAGGTGGACCTACGTGTGGGCAATGGAGCAAGAGTTGCTGCTGTTGCTGTAGGAACATTCGAGCTGGTTTTGCCCACTAGGCTTATTTTGTCATTGAACAATTGTTATTATGTACCATCTCTTAGTTCTAACATTATTTCACTTTCTTATTTGGATAAGGAAGGATTTGTTTGTGTGAATGGAAATGGTAGATGTTCAATTTATAAGAATGAAGTGTTATATGCTTATGGTGATTTGCATGATAACCACTATATCTCAAAATTGGAACAAAGACATAATAACGAAATCTATAACATCGATACGAAAAGGATTAAGACTGGCGAGCCTAATCCTACATACCTTTGGCATTGTCGTTTAGGCCATATAAACGAGAAACGCCTAGAGAAGCTCCATAGAGATGGACTTCTAAGCTCATTTGATTTTGAATCATATGATGCTTGCGAATCTTGTCTACTTGGTAAGATGACAAAGGCACATTTCACTGGCCGCAGTGAAAGGGCAACTGACTTGTTGGGGATCATACTTAGTGATGTATGTGGACCCATGAGTATCAGTGCTAGAGGAGGTTACTCCTACTTCATTACGTTCACTGACGACTTCAGTAGATATGGGTATATCTACTTAATGAAGCAAAAGTCAGAGTCTTTTGACATGTTCAAAAGATTTCAGAATGAAGTTGAGAACCTGCTTGACAAGAAAATCAAGATCCTACGATCAGATCGAGGAGGCGAGTATTTGAGTCAAGACTTCATTGATCATCTTAGTAGTTGTGGGATAGTCTCACAACTGACTCCACCTGGAACACCACAGTGGAATGGTGTGTTTGAGAGGAGGAATCGAACTCTATTAGATATGGTTCAGTCTATGATGAGTCAAACCGATCTTCCGCCATCCTTTTGGGGGTACGCTCTAGAAGCTGCCGCTTTCACACTTAACCGTGTTTCGTCCAAGGCTATTGAGAAGACACCATATGAGATATGGAATGGGAGGAGTCCCATTATGTCTTACCTTAAGGTTTGGGGATGTGAAGTTTACGTTAAACAACAAGCTAACGATAAACTATCTCCCAAATCCCTCAAGTGTCTGTTTGTAGGATACCCCAAGGAAACAAGGGGATACTATGTCTACTACCCAGCTGACAACAAAGTGTTTGTAGTCAGGAGTGGATACTTCTTGGCGAAGGATCTGGTTTCCAAAAGAAACAGTGGGAGTAAGATAGAGCTAGAAGAAGTTCAAGCTCCACAAGATACGCTAGAGGCGCAGACGGAAACTGGAGAAGTTCCGCAAGATGTTGTGGAAGCTACTCCACAAACACAAGGACCACGAAGGTCTGATAGAACACGTTTTCAGCTAGAGAGATATTACGGATTTCTCGTGACCGAAAACAAGGATGTGTTGCTCACGGAGCGTGGTGAACCCACCACCTATCAAGAGGCCATCGTAGATTCCAACTCAGAAAAATGGGTTGAAGCCATGAAGGCTGAGATGCAATCTATGTACGACAACAAGGTGTGGACCTTGGTCGCTCCACCTGAAGGGGTAAAACCCGTAGGGTGCAAGTGGGTTTTCAAGGAGAAAACCGACATGGATGGCAACGTCAACGTCTTCAAGGCCAGGCTAGTTGCGAAGGGATTTACGCAACGTCATGGTATAGACTATGACGAAACGTTTTCGCCTGTCGCAATGGCCAAGTCCATTAGGATCCTCCTTGCCATAGTTGTATATTATGACTATGAGATATGGCAGATGGATGTCAAAACAGCATTTCTTAACGGAAGGCTACCCGAGGATGTATATATGATACAGCCTGAGGGGTTTGTATGTCCAGAGGCACCAGACATGGTGTGCAAGCTTCAGAGATCCATTTATGGATTGAAGCAAGCATCCAGGAGTTGGAATCACCGTTTTGACGAAGTAGTCAAAGAGTTTGGCTTCTTGCAAAACCCTGACGAACCTTGTGTTTACAAGAAGGTTAGTGGGAGTACTATAGTATTCATGGTACTGTATGTCGATGACATACTACTCATTGGAAACGACGTTCCAACCTTAGAGATTATAAAATCTTGGTTAGGAAAGTCTTTCTCAATGAAGGACTTGGGAGAAGCTGCCTATATTGTAGGCATTAAGATCTATAGGGATAGATCTAGGAGGCTTCTCGGATTGAGTCAGAGTACATACTTGGATAAGGTATTGAAGAGGTTCAATATGCAAGAATCCAAGAAGGGATTCGTCCCTATAAATCATGGACTGACCTTGAGCAAGAAACAGTGTCCGAAAACACTTGTTGAGCGAAGGCGCATGAGTGGAATCCCATATGCCTCGGCCATAGGATCCATCATGTATGCCATGTTATGTACTCGACCAGATGTGTCATTTGCCCTGAGTATGACGAGCCGATTCCAACAAGACCCTGGTGAGAATCATTGGATCGCTGTCAAGAATATCCTTAAGTACTTGAGAAGGACTAAGGATGAGTTCTTGGTGTACGGTGGAACTGATGAGGAGCTATGTGTAAGGGGTTACACAGATGCTAGTTTCCAAACCGACCAAGATGACTGTAAATCGCAGTCAGGATATGTGTTTCTCCTGAACGGTGGCAGCGTGAGATGGAAGAGTTCCAAGCAGAGCACGATTGCAGATTCTACAACGGAGTCCGAGTATATTGCAGCATCGGATGCGGCAAAGGAGGCTGTGTGGATTAGAAAGTTCATCTCCGAGCTTGGGGTGGTTCCGACCATTTCTGATCCCGTAACCCTGTATTGTGACAATAGTGGCGCTATTACACAAGCCAAGGAGCCACGGTCCCACCAGAGGACCAAACATATACTCAAACGTTTTCACCTTGTCAGGGAGATGATTGACAGAGGTGATGTAAAGATATGCAAGGTAGCAGGCGAGGACAACGTTGCTGATCCTCTGACTAAACCTCTTGCAAGGGTCATACATGAACGCCATGTATCGTCGATGGGGATTAGACACATTGATCAGTGAACCTAGAGTAGGAAGAGCTAGATTAATGATTGTACCCTAGTGCAAGTGGGAGTCTGTTGGAGATTGTGCCCTAGGGCCAATCGTTTTATATAAATATGTTGTGAACATATTATTAATTTATGGAAGATAAATTAATGTGTTATCATGTTATTAGCATGTTTACTATGATAACATCCATGATTAATTATGAGATAATTAATCTAAATCTGTCCCTGGTCGATTATTTTTGTGGGAACAAAAATGAACTAAGACCAGCATGACCTCGGTGCATGAGATGCACGCACTAGATGCTGGGACGAGAGTCATGGTTCAATTACGTAAGGTGGTTACGAGTTGCTGGACTGACCCGGAGAGTCCTGCATGGGTTTAGTCATCAGCTTGCCTCTCCTAGTACCCCTGTAGCGATGCCTTAGACCTGAGGTCATCATTATTCCGGCGTTGCAGTTGTCAGTCTTTGGCTTAGTCTAACGCTGCCCGTAACAGGGTAGTTATAAGGGCTAAGTACGGGTCTGGTTGATTGCATTGCTGTGGAATGTGGATTGGCCAAAATGGGATTTTGTCCCTCATTAGATGAGAGATATCTAACTGGCGCCCTCGATGAGTCTGTCCAGGAAAAAGAGTGGCCACTCAAGAATTTGGACTTACTCAGGGAATCGAAAAAGTTGTGGTTTGGATTATGAATGACATTCTTGTGCCTAGTCCATGACCAAGATATCGTAGGACAATCGGATCTCTGACACGGAGGTACTGAGGTTAAGTCGTTTTAGTAAAAACGATAACTCACGTGTTTTGGGTAGTTGTGATGGCTTGCTAGAGTCCGCTCACGACTTGTAGGTCATGGGGATGCCCTGCTGCCAACTTCACGTGGGGCCTGCTGGGTCACACACGAGCAGGAACTGAACACCATTTGAAAGGGACACGAATTAGGGTTAATTCGTGGGTCACGCGAGTGACACGATTTAAGACACAGAGGAAATATCTGGGACATTATGTCTTGTCTTAATTAATCTACAGATGACATATTTAGATTTGTGTGACAAATTTAAATATAAATAATTGATTATATAATTAATGAGATTAATTATTGACAATTTAAATATTAGAAAAATAATTTAGATAATGTTCCTAAGAGTTAGGAAATTATTAAATTATAAAATTCCTAAATAAAATGTGAGGGTGGCGCCTCTAAGGAGATTATTTGGATAAATAAAATTTTTTTATTAATTCAAATAATATAATTGAATTCAAAAGATTTGATGGAGATTTCAAAATATTTGAATTCAAAAGATTTGGTGAAGATCTCATCTCAGAATCTTTGGTGAATCAAAAATAAGGAAGTTTTTGATTTATAAAATTCCAAGGTTAATAAGAAGGAGATGGCGCCATCTTGATGGGTCCCATTGGGAGATTTGATCTCTCAATTTGATTCTCCAAGATTGCAATTTGAATTTAAATATAATATTAAGGTAATATTATAATTATAAATTCAAGTCTTAAAATAATTATATTATCAGAATATCTTTATTTTAGGAATTATTAAATCACCAAATTTTTATCTATATAAAGGGGGCAAGTCGACTTTGCCCATATGCATAGCATACCAACCCTAATTTGATTTTCCTCCTAAGAGTTAGAGAGAGAAAATATTCCTTTGCACACACACAAGAGATAGTCGACTTTCACTAAGAGTTAGGGAAATTTCGATTTTGCTCTGTAATTAGGGTTTGAGAGAAGAATAGGCAAGAAGGAGTTCTTGTGGGGGGATTCTTCTATACGCCACCTCAGTTGCTGATTCAAGAAGGAGTTCTTGAAGTCAGAGGTCTGTAGATTGGTCCCTGATTCTTTTGGAGAAAAGAATTGAAGGCTAGCACCTCGGTGTTCAAAGAAACTGTTCGTGTGGATTACTGGCAGAGGGAGTACTCTGGGAGTGGACTCCGTGGAACTCGCCCCGTTCAACCATCAGATTGAAACATTGAGGTATAACACTAACCAAAAGTTTTAAATTCTGCTAGCGGATCCGTTCGGGAATCATAGGACCTAGGCGTTTTAATTTTTATTTTTTTTTCTTCCGCTGCCTTAGGCGCCTAGGATTCCCAACAACATGTGCAATCAAGAATCCTACTTCTCATATGCCTAGAGCCTTTCCTTATGTCAAATCTTCTGTTTTCTCTCCTACCTACAATCATTTCTTGTGTGCAGTTACACAGGTTCATGAACCTCAGAGTTTTGAAGAGGCTAATACATCCCCAGATTGGCAATATACTATAAAACAAGAACTGGTAGCCTTGGAAAGTAATAAAACATGGGAACTAATGCAGTTGCCACAAGGAAAGAAACCTATTGGCTGTAGATGGATCTACAAGGTTAAACTAAAGGCAGATGGGACAGTTGAGAGATGTAAAGCAAGGTTGGTTGCCAAGGGATACAACCAAGTAGAGGGAGTAGATTTCTTTGACAGCTTCCCACCGGTTGCCAAAACTGTCACAGTTCGAATTCTGCTTGCCTTGGTTGCCCAACATAATTGGTTGTTGCATCATTGTGATGTCAACATTGCCTTCCTCCATGGTTACTTGGATGAAGAGCTTTAAATGACACCTCCTCAAGATTATGAAGTTAAGGAAGGTGAAGTTTGTAAACTCAAGCGCAACTTATATGAACTGAAGCAACAATCAAGACAATGGAATAAAGAGCTCACCACTAAACTTGCACTTGTTGGTTTCAAACAGTCTGCACATGACCATTGTCTCTTTGTCAAAGGTAGTGAATCCTCTTTGCTTGTTCTACTGGTGTATGTAGATGACATATTACTTGCTAGTCCATCCATTATTGCAATTAATGATACTAAAGCTTTCCTTGACACTAATTTCTCTATTAAGGACCTTGGGGAAGCCAAGTTCTTTCTTGGCCTTGAGATAGCTTTCCTTCCCACTAGGAACATTTCCCTGTTTTACTCAAGGGTATTATCTAGACATATATTAGACAGAAATTTTACTACTTGCATCTCCACATTACAAACCTATCACCATGAATGGTATGACCAATGCTCCGTCATATGTCATATTATGAGAACCCCTTCTATAATTACTTTTTTTTCTTAGGCATATATCATAGGGTGACTTTTTGTTGTGCAACAACATCTTCTATGAAGTTACGATGTGTCCTTCCATGGTAATTAGGGAATTTTTTTTATGTAAACTATAGTTGTTTGTGTTGGGAAATCACAGAGGGAGCGCAGCGGAAGAAAATAATAAAAAAACTTATTTAGATATGCTAACTCTGTGATTCCTTCCTGGATCCACTAATTATGTTTATACCAGGAAAGTAAAGATGTTTACCTATATTTCAATCGGTGACTTATCGTGTTCGCGAATTTGAGAAGTCCACTCCGAGTGTCCTTCCTCTACCAGTAATCCACACGAGCAGTTTGGCAGATGCCTAGGTGCTAGCCTCCTTCACTTCTTCCCAAGTGAATACGGGAACTCTATCTATGATTCTTGAATAATCAAGAACTTTTCTTGATCCTCAAGATTGATTGGGATGTACTATAATATTATCAGGTGCAGGTCTAACTCTCTTTCTTCAAGAAAATCGACTCACTCTCACAATATTAGGACTTGGCGAATTTCTACTCTCTATGGGGCACTAGGCGAATTCTCAGTCTCACCAAGAATTGATGTGTGTTGTGTGTTAGGCGCCTAGGCCTCTTATTTATAGTCTCCTCATTCCTAATCTTAGGGAATCCTAATCCAATTAGTAAATCCTTAAGATATTGGTTATCTTGATATATCTCAATATATCTTTTGATTTATAATATCAAACTTAATATTATAATTCAAAAATCAATAGGTGGCAATTTAAATTTGAGACTCAAAATCAAATCTTGAGATCAAATCTTCATTGCTCAAATCCTATTGGTTGGAA